>PVKA01024825.1:0-33736 GCA_004027165.1 Ctenomys sociabilis
AGCTGACATATATATAGTCTGTGAAGCTCTAGGATTCACACAGCTTTGAATGGGCATGATACCTGAGCTGATAGGGGAAAAAAATTGCATAGACATAATACTCAAAGGCTGGCTGTAGTGACACAAGCCTGCAATCTCAGAATTGCAGGGTAGGGGATGGAAGCAGGAAAAAAGTAAGTTACAGGCTACACTGGGCTATCTAATGATATCCCCTCTCTAAAAGCACAAAGAAATAACATCTGAATATCAGGAAACTTCAACAAAACTATGCTGTGGAGGTGGGGGTGTGCGGTTTTGGGGTCCATCAATGCTACAGTGCTCACCTAGCAGAGAAATACCTTCCTTGCCTTTGGTCCCCAGTGCTGCAAAAGCAAAGCAAAAAATCATCTTACTGTTTCAGGGATTGCTGTCTGGGTTTGATTTTATGCTCAGGGTAAGAGGATCTGTCAATCTGAGTCCTGAATAGGTGAAGGCAGCAATGAGCTTTTTTCTTGGTTATTGCTGTCTCCCAGAAGGTACAATATTCCCAAAATAAATTAGCATAACACTCTCAGTGGTGACAATGTGAGAAAATAAAAAGGAAAAGATCTGTGAAGGGAGTGTGAAACTAACCACATAAAGGAAAGAGGTGGCATTTCAACACTGATAGTATAGAATTGCAAAAGAAGAGCAAATTAACAATGGTGGCTATGTATTTTTATCATCAAATCTGTTGCTCAGATTAAAAGATATAAACACACAAAATTAGAAAAATACTTGAATATTAATGCTTGCTTTCAATAAACTTTAATTTTTTCTTATCCTTTTTCCTTTTTTAAATTTATTTTGAATTGCATATAGGGCCTAGTGAGACAGCTCAGCAGACTAAAGTGCCTGCTAAGGCAAGCACAGGGACTGCAATTCAATTCCAGCAGCACATGCTGTGCCAGCCCTGAGCTAGCCAGAGTCTGGGTATAGTGATGCATACCTATAATCCCAGCACTGGGTAGGCTGAAATCAGGAGGTTCACCACAAGTCTGAGCCAAGTAGTGAGATGCTGCAGCAACCAAATGTATTTAAAAAATAAAAATTAAAAATAGAGTATAATAGTAATTGATAAGACATTAAAAATGGTGCACATTTAGAAGAACAAGTTGAGAGGTATTCAGTTGTGGTTTTTGTATTGCACATTGCTGTCTTTGATGTATGTTACTCTGTTTCTCTGTTTGTTTTTGCTATACTTTCATGCTTTTGTTTTTGTTTATACACTTTAAAGCAAAATACAATTAAACAATGATGGCAAAGGCAGTTTGAACCAGAGGCATGTAGGTGTGCTCAGGGATGAGAGGGCATCATTAATCATTGTCAGAATGTAGACTGGGAAGGGGCAGGAAAGCTCTGAAGATTTTATCCCTGTTGTGCCTTTAGAGTCTTGTGCAACATTTCAGCACCATAAGGGCTTGGTGCTCTGAAATTATTTTTGGAAGAATAATTCTTGTCTTCAGCATACATACTTAAAACCAAAGCATAACCATGCAGAATGGCCACAGAACGGAAAAATGTGTAAAATCTCATGGATTTTATTAATTTTGAAAGAAGGATGTATGAGTACAAAATTACACTAAAGAGTAAAGTGTTGGGTAAAGGTAAACATGATAAGGCCAAGGTGTATTATTTCAAGAATAAAAACTCCCTAATAGATTGAGTTTGAAAGCAGTCAGGTATAAAACAAGTGAAGAATCATGGCTTGTTGAATCCCATGTCCAGTTTTGGAAAATACGTGGGAAGTGGTGAATGTAGTTGCATTGAGAAGTACACTGTATTGGAAGGCCTCTGAGTGCAAACCTGACATCACACCGTGCAAATTCTATGCTTTTTCTTTGCTGATTTCTTGAACTGTCTCTGAAATACTCCTTTTATCTCCTGTATGCTATTTATGTCTACAATTATGAGAAAGCAGCTCCTCAAAAAAGTAGGGAGTGATAAAAATAAAAATCATTCCATGAGCATGGAAAAGATTCCTTTGTGTGTTGTTTAACTTATAGTTGTTTTCTAGGTTGAAGGTAATCTGCCCTAGGTAAAATATGAAGCTTGTCTAAGAAAGTTGGAATGTTTGCTTTTCTTTTATTTTTACTCTTTTGAGAATATTGTTATTATTTAACTCAAGTTTCTTCACTTACACAACAATGGTGTTCCTTTTGGTGCGCATATATTCATTTTCTTGGCTTAAAATGAATAGACTGAGAGAGTGTGAAAATCGTGAGTACAAACCTACAGTCACGTTCACAAATATTGACCCGTTAAACAGCCAGCCCTCCATCCATTCCGTTTTGCCTGGTCTGGACTACACTCTTGAAGTTTCATGACCTCAAGGGTTTAATTCTTCCATTGGACACTGACCACAAAACTTTCTAAGCACACAAGTGATTCCATTTGCAGGAACAACATCCTAAATCCATAAAAATAAAAAAATAAAAAATAAAAAAAACAAAAACACCAGGGGTAGGTGTGGAAAGGCCGGGGTAAACTATTTAAATACTATTATTATTAGGCGAGGAGAGGATCACCTCATAGGAAAGTGCCTGGTTCAGAAGTTTCTGGGATGCAATCTATCAGTGAGCGCTATCCAAGCTGGATGGAGTTTATTTCTCTACGCTTTTGTGGCTCAGAGGGAGGACAGAGGGGCGGGAGCCAATCAGACGTAAAGAGGCGGTCTGTCCAATCAGGTGGGCCAACGTAGGCGGGTACTTCCGCCGTCATGTCGCTGTAGTGCCAGTCTCGGCACACTGAGAACGGGCACCTTGCTAGGCCTCTTTCTCTGACTTCTACCAGCTGCATGCTGCATGGACAATGCCTCTGGGTCGCCTGGAAGCCACACAATGGTAATGTAGCACACAAGCCGGGGATGGGATGGAATCGGGACTACGTCTGGAAGAAAGTGGCCAGAACCAGCTATGGAGAACCATAGCCTCCCTGATTAGCTCCAGAAGCCTGAGGTTCTCCAAGTCTTAGGTGTTTCTGTCCCTTGTGCCTATACTGGGCCAGGGTTGGTTGAGGGTTCCCCGTATTCTGTCCCCACTGTGACACTCCCTACCCATAGTGCCATCTTGGGTGGCCCCAGGCACAGGCTCATCTACACCAGTGTGGGGAGCCCTAGAGGCTAGGCGTTGGGAAGACCCCAGGGTGCAATTGAATGCGTGTATCTTTCTTTTTTGTAGCACACTGAGAGTCTGACATTTTAAATGTCTGTGATACAGGGTCTCATACAATTCATCTTCTCAGACCTGTGCATTGTTATATGCAAAATGAATTTCTACATTTCCAATATTTTTCCAGAGTTATAGTAGGTTTTGATTAGTGCCATGAGAATCTGAACAAAGGTTGTGTTATGCTTTGTGTCTAGTTGCCCCCCCCCCCCCCCAGCCCTATGCAGTCATGGGGCTGGGACTTCTAGAGTTTGAGATTAATTCATGATCAAGGCTAGAATTATGTGTTTTAGTGCTGCTGACATTATGATCCTTAGTGCTGCTGGGATTATTGGTGTGAATACTTCCTCCAGCCTGGGGTAGATAGCCTCAATGCCATTTAAGAGAGACAGACTTCCTCTCTGTAGCTGTTGTTGCTGTCACTCCTCCATTTTGTTCTCCTGATCTTTGCTGCTGCCATGAAAGGTTTCTCTCTGCTGTGGAGCCCACTGAGTATGAACTGAAACCTCCAATAACTGTGAACTAAATAAACCTTTCCTTACTTCAATTTGGGTGTCAAGTGTTTGTCCCAGCCATGAGAGAAGAGTAACTAAGACAGAATTTGGTACAAGAGGAGTAGGATCGTTGCTGTATAAACATGTGGACTATGAGTTCTTAGGAATAGCTTGTAGGAAGAGTTAGGAAAGGTTTGGAGAAGTCGCCTACTAGTGAAGAGCTGGAATACCTTCAGCTATTCTGTAGGGGAGATTCTGGTCAGAGCTCAGACCAGAATGCTGATAGAAAACCTCCCTGTAAAGACCAGGCTGGAGAGGTTTCCACTGAGAAGAAGGACTGAATTTGTTGTTGGGGTCCAGATGATGTCTGTTTTTGCTTGGCAAAGAATCTGTCTGAATTCTGCTCGTGTCCAGAGACTTTACCTGAAACTGAGATTAAGCGTAGTGGACTGAGTAATTTTGCACAACAAATTTCAAAGCAACTTAGTACTGAAGGAGTGGATTGATTGTTGGAGGATTTTAGTCAGGTTTATGTTGAGAATCAAGAGCAAAGAGCCCAGCAGGATGACATAAAATGTGAGTTTGACTAGAAAGGAAACTCCAATACAGCTGTGGAATGAAAACATAGAGCTGAAAGGATCTTCACTGCCAGGAAGGAACCAGAAAAAAATCGCAAGGATAGCCTGAGGGCATCACTGAAGATAGAAGGTCTCCACCCTTTCAAGTCTCAGAATGGTAAAGGACATTGCCTTCAGGGGAACACTACTCTTCCAGAGTGGCTGCAGCAGCCTCACCAGGTTCCAGAATGGCGTAAGCATGAAGAATTTATCCCTTTGGAAGCAGGGTAAGAATGCTCAGCAATCCAAGCACTCGACCTCTACAGCCAAGACAGCGGACCTTGGCATCATCCATGTAGTGTTGATTTTAGTTGCTTGCAGAATACAGGAGTTCTGAGGTTAAGAAGGCTTCCCTTGATTTCAGAAGAAGGCCTAGAAGACCAGGCAGTATGCCCCTGAGAGGACAATATGTAGAATTGTGAGTAAGAAGTCTATTCCTTGGAAACCCCACAAGTTTGGAAAAGCTAGGAACATGTATCATCTAAGGGAAACTGGAAGGAGGGAATAAAGCTGTCCTAAGAAAGAAGCCATGGGAGCTACCACCAAGAGTGCTGTAGGGCCAGAGCCATGTAAGGGCTTCAGAGTTCACAACTCAGCACAGATTACTTTGGATGTTCCACTGGAATTATAGGACTTAATGTTGGCCATGCTGGATTATGGACTTGTGTTAGTCCCAGTGCTTTGTATTCTCCTGTTGTTTGTACCTTTTGGAATAGTAATGTTCATCTTGTACCTTTGAATGTTGGAAGTGTTTAACTTTTGTACAAGGGCTCACAGGTAAGAGTTTGCCTTAGATCTTAGAGGAGACTTGGGACTTGAACTTTCAGCCACACTGAAACTGTCGGCATTTTGGCAACTCTTAGAGATGAACTAAAATGTCTTTTGCATGAAGAGATGTACATGAGACTTTGGAGATCCAGGGGCAGAATGTTATGGTTTGTTTGTAGTTATCCCTCCAAAGCCTCATGGAGTTATGGGGTGGAAACTTCTAGAGTTAGAGATTAATTAATGATTAAGGCTAGGATTATGGGTTTTAGTGCTGCTGCATTATGGGTGTGAGTACTTCCTCCAGCCTGGGGCAGATAGCCTTAATGCAATTTGAGAGAGACAGACTTCCTCTCTGTAGCCATTGTTGCTGTCACTCCTCCATTTTGCTGTCTTACTTTTTGCCACTGCCATGAAAGGTTGCTCTCTGCTATGTGCCCCTCTGCCGTGGAGCCAGCTGAGTATGGATTGAAACCTCCAGTAACTATGAACTAAATAAACCTTTCCTTCCTTCAATTTGGGTGTCAGGTGTTTGCCCCAGTAATGAGAGAAGACTAAGTGAGACAGGGTGTAATTTAGAGACAAAGTGTTTGTCAAGCAGGTCATGAAATCTTGTAGTCCAGATTATCACCATTATTTATGTCAGATCTCTCCTCTTGATATAGGGGGGAAAATGAAACTGGTACCTGGGACAAGTTCATGTTCTCTAAACCTGAAGAATAACTTTTAGGAACAAATGGAGGTTATAAGCAGAATATATGTATTGGGGGAAAGAAAGCTCCTGTCTGAGAAAGGGACAGGAGGGGGTCCCCAAACACATGGTCCCTAGGAAGCTGTCTTCCAAGGACTTTTATAGAGTGGGTCTAAGGTGGAAAACATGGGAACTCACGTAGGTGGGCATGAAGTGGGACAAAACTATGGTTTAATCTCAAAACGAATGATTGCAAGCACCATTGCTCAGGTAAAATTGGTTAAGTCCAGGACCAAATGAGGAAACAAGTCACATAGCAAGCAGGCGTGAATGTAGAACAGGACTTTGTCCAGTAGCTAGCTAGTAGTAGTTAGATTAGTGATTCTTCTGGGCTTCCTCAAGGTGATGATCAATCCTAGATGCTTATCTTCAGGGATGTCAGCATTTATTCAATCTTTGGTCTCTAAGTGTTGCCCACAGCAGGAGCATCTGTCTCTCTTACAGTTGCAATGTATCTTGTCTTCCATGCTATCTCCTTGAGGGCCTAGCCCGTCTGATTGCCTGTAATATTTCTATCTAACTTGCCTGCCTGCTACAAACACTATCAGTGATTTAAAAAAAAAAACAAACAGCTCATGTTCTCACCACGCTGTGGAACAAGGTCCTGAACCAAAAAGTGACATTGAGGGGCTGGGGAGATAGCTCAGTAGAATAAGTGCTTGCCTGGCAAGCACAAGGGCCTGAGTTTGATCTCTGGTACTACAAGAAAAAAAAAAAAAAGGGCATTTGGAGAATTTTATTGCAAATAGGAGTAGCACCCTGATTCCTTAGAAGCACTCTATTCAAGCTATCATCTCTGAAATGATTGCTATAGTTCTGGACTACTCCCACACATTTTTCTAAATTTGAAATGTTGATTGAAATAAAGTTTGTACAGAAACAGCACTGGGATAGAGTGGCCATGTGACTGCTCAGTTCATAGCAAAGTGTGGATAATCAGAGCAAAGTAATTGCCCTATTGTTTAAAAGTCACCAACTACTGGTGACTCTTTGTATTTGAAATGACCCATGGGAACTCATGCTCTTAAACCCTTTCTCTTTACCTTGTAAGTTTTGTAGAAATCTGAGATTTTAGAGAAATCCTCATTATTTTTCACTTTGAATTCCTGGAAAACCAGGAGTTTAATAGGAAGTGGATGCAACTCCTTGTAGTAGAGAGAAGCAGCACTTCTTGTTGACTGAGAAAGATGCTTGGTCCCTAGAACATAGTTCACTATTCTTATAACTCTTAACCAATATGGCTTATTTTCTCAGGCCATTTTCTCTTGCTAGGTGACTGATGATTAAGGTAACTAAGTACAATATTCTTTACAGTTAGATCATTTGAATGAGACCAGAGAGTTTAGAATGTGGAGAAAAATGTAAATGTAAATTATTTGCAAAGAAAGTAATAGGTTCTTGCTGAGGCCAACTTTGTTTCTTTTTTTTTTTTTGGTACCAGGGATCAAACTCAGGTCCTTGCACTTGTCAGGCAGGTGCTTATGCCACTGACCTATCTCCCTGGCCAATGTCAACTTTCTGAAAGAGCTGCCTGCTAAACCCAAATAGAGAAACATGATATATTAGGCTATCTACATGGTCATGTAGATGCTATTGGTCATAGTGGTAAGGGAAAGGGGGCTATCATCTCTGAAATAATTGCTGTAGTTCTGGACTACTCCCACACTTTACAATTTGAAATGTTGATTGAAATAAAGTTTGTACAGAAACAGCACTGGAATAGAGGTGAATAGCCATAGTTAAGTTCTACAGACACATGAAGGATCACAAATAAAAAGATTTTTGAATAGGGAGGAGCAAAGGAAAGTGAAAAACAAATAGAGCAAGATTGTTAGAGGGAGTTGAAATCAGCCACTGCAACTGTGAACTCCTTGCCTTGAGGTGATATTGTTTCTGTGGTGACAGCAATTGAAGAACTGTCAACTTCCTTTGCATTCATCATGATACTTTCACTTTGGAACACAGGTAGTATCCATAGACTCATTGTTTCAACTTTCAGAAGTCCTTTGTAGAGCCTGGCCTTCTTCCGATTGTTTCCTATATTGAGTGCTGCATTCATCAGCTTCTTCAGAGCAACCTAAGCAGGAGACAGTATGAGTGCACTTTTGGAAAGGGAGTACACCTTTGGGAATTTTTCTGCATGTGGGTTTGTTTGCTATGCTCTGAATTTGTTGTTGTTTGATATAGAGACCTCCCAGTTTAGTCCCCCTCTGGCTTACATTACCATGACAAAAGAATAGGATTGAATTATTCAATGAAGATACAAGGCTGAACAGTTTGAAAACAAGGTTCCTATCATGTTCAAAGCTAAGGAAAAAGCACTTCCATTCCTGGCTCTTATTTTTGCTGGTTCTGGAAATGTTTCTCACTTCTTTACCCTGGGGTCAAACTCTCCCTTTCTGTCCTGAGTTGTTTACTCTTGTAATCCCATTTCCCCTTAAAACACCTTAGTGGGCTAAAGGGAGGTGTGTCCAGCACTATTGCATCCAAGACCCTTTCCTCCTTGTATTGCTGTGTATCTCTCTGGGGAAAAAGATGACCCTCAGCCTTTGTTGTCTTCCATAAATGACAAGGGACTGTAATCCATGAACTCCCCACAAGTGTCTCCTAGGTTCCCCAACCTCTGAGCACAGAACTTCCATGTTGGCACCTGAAGAAACCCATGGCAGTGGTTTATGGAGAAAAGCACAGATGTGGTAAGATGTCTAGTGTTAGTTCAAGGCGTCCTTAGTCTGTCCTCTACACCTCCCAGTGGTGTCATCGTAGAATATCAGGCAGTGTAGTGGGTTCTGGGTCTTCACATCCAGGACATCTGAGAAGTAGTGCAAGTGGTAGGGACAAGGAGAGAGTGTGCAAGGACAGAGTCCTGTGGGTGGTGTCATTCATTCTGCTTGGGTTTAGGGTGCAGTGAATTTTGGCAGCTCTTGCAGTCCTTGTCTGTCCATTCTGGGTACATTTGTCAGGAGCTTATATATCTATACTACATCTGTGAAGTTAGTAGTTTCCAGGCATTGGTGATTGTGCAAGTCAGAAAACATGTGAATGTGTCTCAACTTTTTTGTTACAATCATAATGTACTACATGAGTGAGATTTAAAGCAAGGGTAGAGGCCAAGGGTGTTCATCAGTGTCACATAACACACAGGACAGCCCTTAAAAGAATGAAATGTTGGACCCAAATGTCACCAGCGCAGTGCTTGACCCCTATGTTGCAAGTGTGTCTTCTCTCCACACCTGTGGCCCTGCTCGTCATCTCGTGATTCTACACTGTAGATGCATGACATTATTTATGTTAGTGATAAACCCTAGAGGCTGATGAGTATTGTGCACATGCCATACCCCTACCCCTGCTTTTTTCTGAGTTCCTGACACATGGAGTATTGTTTTACATCTTTGACTTTTAGTCTGTGAATTTCTTTTTTGAATTAAATGTTTCTTGTATGCAGCATATTTTTGGGTTTTTTATATTTTATTGAGAAAGAAGTAACAAGACAGTTACTTCAAAAAGATTAGTAGGACAGTTACAATAATTAATACATTGTATATTGTTGTCTTTGTAGTAGTTATTCACAGTACAAGATGCAGACATGATATCCTATCCAAACACTATTAGTACAAATCTTTCTTCTCGTTGAACTAAGAGAAAGTAGCTGTATATCTATCCTATTTTGTATATACAGGTGTGTGTATATATATATATATATATTTTTTTTTAACTACAGAATGGTCCTTCATTTGTATATTTATTTATTTTTATTTTATTTTATTGAAGATAAAATAGCAATGAAACAGTTTCAAATCAAATTAGTAGGACAGATTCAATAATTAATACGTTGCATATTGTTTTTGTAGTGGCTTTTTGTTGTATAAGGTGCATACATGATATTCTATTTACAAACACTGTAGCTGCATGCCTTTTTTTTTTTCTAAAGCTGAATAATAGTACAGTTTCAATAACTAATATTTTTTACACTTTTATCTTCCCAGTGATTATCCATACCACAAGAAACAGACAGGATATCCTGTCCAAACACCACTAGTGCATATATTTCTTCTCATAGAACTACACTAAAGCATTGCATACCTATCCTAACTGTACTGTTTGTACAAACACAGAATGGTTCTTCATTTGTATCCCCTTTATTTTGTTTAGTCCTGTCAGAGATGGGTGTTCTATTGTCATTCAATTATTATAGGTGCTTGAATTCAGCGAAACAATCCAACACAGTCCAGCAGTCCATAATAGTAGTGGGTTATCCAAAGAAGTTGTTGACTAGACCCATTTACAGCTCAGCTTATTATTATGGCCTTATTCTATCTACCTTGTTTTTATACTTTTCTGCTGGCTGGTTAAGACTGAGATAAAACAAGACCTATATAACAAAAAATGTAACTTTTGTATCTGATGAAGTCAGTCAGATCCCCTCAGGGTTTATCCTGTAACCCTGTACCTCACTCTGTAGATCTTTTGTCAGTGTCAGCCATGCGGATGAGTCACGGCCATTGTTTGACCAGTTTGCTCTCTGTGAAAGCCTGAGAGAAAGTTTTCTCTCCATGTGACTCTCCTTAGGTACACTATAGATCATTGGTCACATTTCTCTGTGGCTTCATAATCTGCTTGATCAGAAAATTTGGGGCACAACCAAGTTCCATGATGTTACAGTACAGGTTCTCCTATGTCCTGAGTCTTTACTGACCTTGAAAGGCCAGAGCCAAAATGTTGGCTGACCTTGCAGCCCTTCCATTTCTCCAATTTTTGATCTGCAAACTTAGGTTGTTAACCATCCAGAAGAGAAGCTGATTATTACCCTGCAGCATATACAATTCACTTTACCCTATCTATCTGACTAAATTATTTTTAGTTGTTTTTATACCTTTCTATTTGTATTTCTTCTTTTGATTTCTTATACTAGGGAGACTATACAATATTTGCACATCTGTGACTGGTTTATTTTGCTTATGAGTATATGTCCAAGTGGCATCCACTTAAATATAAATGCTTCAAGTTTATCATTCTTTATAGCTGAGTAATACTCCATTATATAGAAATACCACATCTTTTTCAAACATTACTCATGTGATGAGCATCTTGGTTGTTTCCAAGATTTGGCTATCACACATTGTGCTGCTATAAACATAGGTACACATATATCACTATGATATGATGTTTTCAGTTCCTCCGGGAAAATTCCCAGTAGGGGAATAGCCGGCTTGAGTGGGATTTCCAGTCCTAATTTTGTGAGGAGTCTCCACATGCAGCATACTTTTGAATCTTGGTTTTTGATCCATTCTGCTAGTTTGTGTCTTTTGATTGGTGAATTGAGACCACTAACATTGATGGCTGTACCTGGCATGTATTGACTTATCCTTCTCATGATGATTCCTGTTGTTGGCTCTCTCATTTAATCCCAACACTGTTTAATTGTTTGCCTTGCCTGATAGTTTCCTTCTGTTGGGATTCATGGAATTATAATTCTTTTTATCTCTTTCTAGAATGTCTTTCAAGTTATTCTGAAGTACTAGTTTAGTGCTTATAAATTTCCTTGGCTGTTCTTTGTCTTGAAAATATCTTATTTCTTCATCACCTTTAAAAGATAGTTTTATGTTGTACATCAATCTGTTTGTTTTGTTTTGTTTTTGCAGAACTGGGATTGAATTCAGGCCAAAGTGCTTACCAGGAAAGCACTTGGTCCACTGAGCCATCTCCTCGGCCCCTATACATCAATCTGGATTGGAGGTTTTTTGTTTTGTTTTGTTTTTTCCTAAAGCTTGAAATCCTTCACTGCAAGCTCTCCTTGACTTGAAGGTTTATGTTAAGAAGTCAGCTGTGATTCAGATGGGCTTTCCTTTATAGGTGACTTTTTTTTCCCCCTAACAGCTTTTAATAGTCTTGTGTTGCATTTCTGGAATCTTTGAATTTTTTCTTTTTTTCTTTTTCAGAACCAGGGATTGAACTCAGACCCTTGCACTTGCCACAGAAGTGCTTATTCCACTGAGCCATTTCCCCAGCCCGTAAAAAAGAAATTTTTTAAATAATGCAAAATAGTGATAGAAAAAAAAAGCATTAGAAATGATGTAAAACTAAAGAAAGTAATAGGAATTTAACAATGGTTACTGTGTTGCATGATGTTATCTTCAAATCAGTTGTTCAGATTGCCAGATATAAACATACAAGATTGGTGTAAAGAAAAAAAACAAAACAAAACAAATACCAAAAAGACATAACAAATTCAAAAGAGAAATAATAAATTGGAAAAAAAAAAAGCATTAACCGCTCCTTTTGAAAGACTGGCAGAAATCAGCAGTACAATTGCCCAAACTGTTCTGTATAATAAAATATTACTTTTTCCCTTCTTTCATTTTTTCCTTTTCCTCATCTAGACTTTTCCTTCCTTTTGAGCAAATTATTTCCCTTTCCCAGTATCTATTGTACCTTTCTGATTTTAATTGCTCTTTCAGGGTTTTGCCCTATGTGATAATACAGTCCCACACACGTGAGTCTGATTTATGCCACTTGCCAGCATAGTCTCTGTTTCCAGCATTTAGCTGCAAAAGCCTTGAATTTATCTTTTATAGCTGAATAGTACTCTGTTGTGTAAGAGTGCCATATCTTTTTAGCCATTCCTCAGTTGATGGACATTTGACTTGTTTGCAAGGTTTTTTTTTTTTTTTTTGGCACTGTAAAATTGTTTGTTAATGGCAGGTCAAATATCCTGAAACATACACATATTCTGATAGTGTTCTAATCCCAGTTGAGTTTAGCTATGAGCTAAGAGAATTCAATATTGTTCCAAAGCACTTACTGAATCTCCATGACTAGGTGAAAACAAGGACAATTAGGATGAACAATTACATAGTATATAATATAAAAATGACTTTTTGCTTACAATTTACAAAATGTACTATTATTACAATCTTTGATCTCTGATAACCTGCAATGCTGGCTGTATGAATCCAGCAATTTTAAAATTCGGAAACTATCTTCTAAAACTTCAGGGCAAATAATTTACTAATAAGGTACACAAAGATTTAGGTCAAGCAGAAACTTCTTACATTTTGCTGTTAATATTATTTTGTGACTGCAACTTTATCAAATTATATACCTACTTGCTCTGTACATATGCAAAATAATGCATACATGATAAAACAAAAAAGAGTAGTCCTTAAAGTCAATTTTATCATAAAGGCATCACTGTATTAATAGGTCTATAAGCAGCATGTAACAGGGTTAAAAAGACATTAAGGCAATAATACTTGAAATTACAAAATAAACCATATGTAACACTTTTTCCTAAGTGTGTGTAGCATAAGGCAGGTAGATGGTCCCAGAAAAAAAAAATTCAGGTAACAGTCTACACTGCTGGCAGTCCCACATTCTGAAGATGGAATGCTGTTAATCTTGAATTTGGTGGCACTTGAATTTCCAGTATGCCTGAAAGTTCCTTAGCTCCCTGAATCATGTCCGTTCTGAAGGTGGATCTCTTGGTCCTTTGGGTTTTCCACAACGATTCCCAAGCCCAGTGTCCATGGATTCTGCTGGACTTTCTGCTTCTGATCTTTCTTATCATTTATAGAAAGTGGAGATTCTGTACAAGTCTCTGGGATACCTGCAGTCAGATGATCACATTCTTCACTTGCAGGGGTTATCAAGCCTTCAGACTGACTTTGATCAGACTATTCCTGACTATGAAGTTCACTCCATTCAGATCCCATATGTATACTATGTTCACTTGCTAGTACAAAAGATTCAAGAGTTCTTTCAGGTAGGGGAGGAGGTGAATCTTCACTAACATCGACATCTCTGTCGGCCTCGGGGTGCAGTGCTCCCACCACACCATGCTGTCAATGGACAAGTGCAGCACCTTCCTGGTGGACACACACTCGGTACTGGTGGCAGCAGAGATGGTAGCATTTGCTGTGGAAATGCTAATTTTAGTCTTGGTCCCAGCACCGTCAAAGTTTCTGTCATCTGAGTCCGAGTCATCAGAATGAAGAGGATTTTTGAAAGTTAGGGGCACTCAGAACAAAGGCGACCCATTGGGCTGCTGCTTGGGATCCCAGGCTTAGCCTGGTATGGCAGGATTGGAGGTTGAACTCACAGTTTGCAGGGCAGGGCAGGACAGTGGCTAGCTGGGGATGTGTCCTCACAGGCATCGGGGGCAATGTTCTCAGGGGCCATGGGACAACCATGTGACGTGTCAAGGGCCAGTGGTCTGGCCTCAGGGATGTGTGTGCATGTGGCAGGGACTCTTCAGGGAGAGGTGCCACAGTCCTCACAGGAATTCGGAGAGAAAGAGTCAGCCTTTGCATCCCTGCACTTAGCTCAGGGAACTTGGAGACTGTATCACCTATACAAGGTGGACCAGATTTAATTTTAATCACATGTCCTCTGTTCAAGAGTGTGTTCCCATCAAAACTTTTTGGTCCCTCTTGGAAAGGGATCTTCTTAATTTCAAAACTTAAATTTCATTCCAATTTTTTATCTATCTGTTAGACGGATGATTCACTTTTCCCTGGAAGGTCTGCTGATTTATTGTAGTTTCTGTTGAGGTCTGTCGAATATTGTTCTGGCGACACCACATGCAACACGGGCTTCAGGTGGTACCTGTCATTGTCCTGCCACACTGTGGTGACAGTCGGGAAAGCAGATGGTGGAGAGGGCATGAGGGTAGGCGGCACTGGGCACTGCTCTGGAGGCTGTAGGGTTTCTTCCTTGGCATCTCCTTCCACGAGGCAACTGCAAGTCCATGGGGGGTTTGGGGGAAGAGAATCTTGCTTTTCAGGGTCTGCAGAGCTGACCATATTTTCAGTGATGATTTTATTCCCTTCATTAGTAATTTTCTGGGTTCCATGAATTTCATACAATTGTAGCTGTTTTTCAAAAAGTTGTGCAATAGCTCTATGAACAAGTTCATACTGCTCCTTTATTTGAACTGCAGAGTGCCTTTGTGTTCTTGTTTCTTGTATTAAATTAAATACATTAAATTCCTCCAGTATTTTCCCAGCTTTTAGTAAATTCCAGGTATAATCAGTCACACAAATGGCACCTGTTCTTCCACAGCCTGCACTAAAGGTCTGCAGTGAATATAAATTGGTACGTCTTCATGCTCTTGGTACTTCCTCATTAAGCTGATCATATGATGATGAGGCATCATGGTCTGGCCGCTTCACATAATGAAACTGATACAGCCTACGTGAGATTTATTTTTAAATTCAGGTAACAATGTCCTAATGAAGTAGTCTGTTCTTGCTTGTTCATCTTCACAAGAAATTTTAAACAGTACAAATATGATAGTCTTCCCCATTCAAAGGCCAATAGTGTTCACATTTTTTCCTGCCCATCTCGAACGCCTGGCAAGCCATTACAATAATTACAACGTTGTACTCCCATATCATCCTCCAAAAATCTATTACTGTATTTGCTAAAGGTTCTTGGGTTGCCACATACGTTTTTGGCCCATAGACACCCTTAATAAAAGTTGCACTGATATAGTCTGAATCTTGAGCAGTCTTTAAAGACAACTTAACTCTGCTGTAATTAACATGAAATCCTTCCCATTGTGGTCTGGACTCTTCATGGCCTGGACCCTCTGGATGAATTTCCTCAGGATCTCCACTTGCTCCATCCTCCTGTGTCCCCTCCCACCCCACAACCCCTCCCCCACCTCCGGCTTCCCCAGCTTCAGGCCAGGCCTGACCCTGGCCCAGCCACTCCCTCCAGCTCCACAACTTCCAGGAGCCACCTGTGCTCACCACTGCTACCTGGGGAACACTGCCTCCTGTTGCCCTGCCCCCCCACCACCCGCCCGCCAGGTGCTTCCTTCCCCCACCTCCCACCAGTAGCCACGGCCGCCTCTCGCCGTGGACGCACCACCACCACCACCCCCACCACCACCAAGACGCGTAGCCTGTTGTCAAGATTTAGCTATGACAAATTTTGCTGCTATGAACGTCGGTGCACATATATTGATGCAGTGTGATAATTTTAGTGCTTTTGGGAAAAGCATAGGAGGGGAATAGCTGGCTTAAATGGGACCTCTAATCTGAAGAATCTCCATACTGATTTCCATAATGGTTGTACCAGCGTACACTCTTACTAACACTGAAAAAGGGTTCCTTTTTCTCCATAGCCTCTCCAATATATGATGTGGGTTGACTTCTTGATGATAGCCATTCTTTCTGGTGTATGATGGTTTTTCAGCATTGTTTTAATTTGCATCTCTGGGATAATCAATGACGTTGAACATTTTTTCATATATTTATTTGTATCTTTTCATTTGTGAAGTATATATTCATCTCAGACGGCTATTTTTGGATTAGGTCTTAAAATTTTGGATGCTTGATTTTTTAAAATTATTTATATATTCTAGATAAGAGTCCTTTATCTGAAAGTCAGTCCACTATAATTTTTTCTACTTTGTGAGGATTTTTTCACTCTGTTGATGATTTTGTTTGTTTGTTTGTTTGAAGGGAAGGGTCTACAGGGTGTTCAGGGTCTCACTACTAGATTGGAATCATAGTGATCCACCTGTTTACAGCCTCCCAAGAGCTGGGATTACAGGTACACGTAACCATGCCCAGTTTCAATTGTCATCTCAGTGTGACCAGGGAGCAGGGCCACCACAGCCAACCCAGGCATTGAACCCCCGGCCCTTGCACCTGCTTGCAGACACTTTAATCTGCTAAGATATTTGGCCGGCCCTGGGTGATTTGTTTTGAAGTGCAGAAACTTTTCAAAATGATGAGATCCAGGCCAAGGAGATGGTTAGGTGAAATAAGCACTTGGCTGGCAAGCATAAGGGCCTGAGTTCAATCCCTGGTTGGTTCCATGAAAAAAAAAAAAAAAAAAAAAAAAAGATGAGATCCATATTATTGATTCTTTGAAATATTTCCTATGCAGTTTGATTTTTGTTTATGAATTCTCTACCTACATCTATGTCCTTAAAAGTTCTACTAATTTTCTCTTCCAGGAGATTTACTGTTTGAGTTTTAATATTTAAATTATTGATCCATTGTGACTGTAGTTTTGTGCATGGTGATATGCCTGGTTCTATTTGAAGCCTTTGGCATGTGGAACCTAGAGGCTTTGTTTTTCCAATGAATCTATTTGGCCCCAAGATAAGGTGGCTGAGTGTGTTACTACTTGTGTGTGCATCTTCTCATCTGTTCCATTGGTCTTCCGATTTGTCTTTATGCCAGTACCATGCCGACTTTATCATGGTAACCCTGTAGCATAATTTCAAGTCAGAGATTGTGATGCCTCCTGCCTTTCCTTTGTTACACAATATGGGTTTTGCTATTTTATGCCTATTCTGGTTCCAGATGAATTTTAGGAATGTTTTTTCTGGCTCTTTGAGTTGGCATTAAGAAATCACTAAGTTTCTTATACAATTCAGCTGTGAATCCATCCAGATTTGGGTTTTTCTTTGTTAGTAAGTTTTTAATTACACTTTCAATTTCACTGGCTGATTTTGGATTTTTCAGAGTATATCTTCTTCAGTCAGATTTGGTAATTTGTACCTATCTAGGTATCTGTCCATGTCTTCTCCCACATGATGGAAAGCACAGAGGAAATGGACATTTTCCTAGATTCATATAAAATACTAAACCTGAGTCAAGAAGATATACAAACCCTGAATTACCTAACATCAGTCAATAAAATTGAAAATGTAATAATAATAAAACTACTAACAAAGAAAAGCCTGGGATTCACAGCTGAATTCTGCAACAGATTTAGAGAGGGCATAAGGCCAACTTTTTCCAAACTCTTAAATGAAATTGAAAGGAAAGCAATAATCCCAAACTTATTCAGGGAGGCAAGTATTTTTCTGATACCAAAACCAGAGAAGGACCATACTGGGAAAAAAAACAAAACTACAGGGGCTAGGAAGATGACTCAGTGGAATAAGCACTTCCCTGGCAAGCGCAAAGGCCTGAGTTCAATCCCCTGTTTCGCAAAAAACAACAACAAAAAAAACACACTACAAGCCAGTCTCCCTAATGAATATAGATGCAAAAATCCTCAATAAAATATTTTCAAACAGAATGCAGCAAATCATCATGAACATTATACATCATGACCAAGTGGGATTAATCCCATGAATGCAAGGATGGATCAACATACTCAATCCATAAATGTAATACATTACAACAATAGAGCCAAAATCAAAAACTAATGATTATCTCAATATATTCATAAAAGGTTTTCTAGAAATTCATTCATTTAAAAACAAAAAACTACAGAAAATCAGAATAGATGGTTTATGTCTCAACCTGAAAAAAGCCATCTATGAGAAACCAACAGCTAACGTCATACTAAATGGGCAAAAATTAAAGACCTTCACTTTAAAATCAGGAGCAAGACAACAGTGTCTACTGTCTCCACTCCTATTCAATATACTTCTAGAAACATTAACCAGAGCAACTAGATAAGAGAAAGAAAAGGAATAAGGATTTAAAAAGAAGTGTATAGGGATCTGTTGATCTCACTGCAGTCAGCTCTACCCAGGGAGAAATGGTGGCAGGAATGAGAAAAGTTAGACAAGAAGACAGAAGCTGGGCTAGGTGATGCCTGGCCTGCCAGGTTGGTGAGATGAACCCACCAATAAAACAAAAAGGACATTTATTTATACGTTTGAAAAGTTAGTAACATGTAATACAAGATGACCTTTACCAGATAGGATGTTTGTTTCGGGACTAAGGTAGCTTGACTGCTCTTGACACTGAGGCCTAGTCCTCCTTTCATACATTTGACCAATTTCCAGCTTCTGTGGCTCCCAACAAAAGTGAAATTATCATTATTTGCAGATGACATGATACTCTATATAGAAGACCCAAAAAAATTATACCAAGAGCCTTGTAGATTTAATAACCAAATTTAGTAACATAGTAGGATACAAAGTCAGTACTAAAAAATCATAAGCATTTTTGTACACAAATAACAAACAGAGAGAAATTAGGAAACCATGCCTTTCACAATAACATACAAAAAACGAAATACTTAGGAATCAGTATCACAAAGGATGTAAAAGATTTACAACAAAGGCAGGAGGTATCATAATCCCTGACTTGAAATTATACTTTAAAGCTACCATACTAAAATCAGCATGGTACCAGCATAAAAAACAGACTGCGGGATTAATTAAACACATTAGAAGCCAGGCGTGGTGGCGCATGCCTGTAATCCCAGCACTGGGGAGGCTGAGGCAGGAGAATTGCTGTGAGTTCAAGACCAGCCTGAGCTACAAAGTGAGTTTAAGGCCAGCCTGAACTGCATAGTGAGACCCTGTCTCAAAAAGACAAAAAAAAAAAAAAAATTAGAAGATACAGTTATGGGTTTGGGGAGATAGTTTGTGCCAGGTTCCAAGTAAATAAGAGGCTGAGAGCAGAACAGATTAAAATTTATTAGCCGGGCCAGTGACTGATTAGCTACACTCCACACAGGGAGGCACTGACCAGCAGCAAAGCAAGCTTTACCTGGTCTTTTAAAGTAAAAAACCACATTCCAGTCTGCAGATAACATTGGGGGAGGGGGTGTCTGTGATGTTCTGAGAGAGGAAGAGCTTAATCTTATGGGACTTGACAGAACAGTTTGGCCATGGAATTTGGATGTTTGTATGTAAAGCAATCAAGGTCAAGGTAATCTTATGGCCTTAGTAATTTTTTTGCAGTCCTGGAACTTTTTTAACTATTGCATTAGATTAGGGAGGGGAGGAAGATGGTTACTCATACTTATTACTAAACAACCTTAAACAGAGGGTGAGAACACATTCTTAAGGGAACCTAATAGTTTTCCATAGTTACAGCACAAAATTCAGTTAACCCATTACAAGCTCAGTAGTCTAAGCAACTGCCTGGCAAGCACAAAGACCCAGGTTTGATCCCCAGTACCCCATGCTGCATTGGCCCCAAAATACTGGGCACACTGTGGCAGCCACTGAAACTGTGTTTGGTGGTATATTCCTGTAATTCCAGCATGAGGGAGGCTGAGACAGGAGGATTACCAAGAGTCCAAGCTGCATAGCAAGATCCTGTACCTTTATAAACAAATAAGTAAAAGACTGAAAATAAAATTTGGACTATAATAAAAGATGCAGACTCAGCTACAAACACACTCAGCCACCTTATCTTTGATAAAAAGGGCCTAAACATGTTCACTGGTAGCAGATACCCTCTTTAATAAATGATGCTGAAAGATCTGATATTCTGCATTCCCCAGCTATTTATGAGTTGAATCTTGAAATAGGACTAAAACCGTTGTCTTCTACTGCAGGCAATCAGATGGATGTTCATTGAAGAGAAGATTAAAGATGCCAATTTTATTTATTTATTTTTGTATTTTAGGGAAAGGTCTACAGGGTGTTCAGGGTCTCACTACTAGGTCGGACTCATAGTGATCCGCCTGTTCACAGCCTCCCAAGAGCTGGGATTACAGGTGTGAGCCACCACACAATTGCTGGCTCAGCATGCCCTGGCCCCTGCACCTGCTTGCAAGCGCTTTAATCCACTGAACTATTTGGCTGGCCAAGAGATACCAATTTTAATAAATTTGTGTAAAATGTCAAAAAACGATGCTCAAAAAATTGGCTTTCTATATGCTGAAGATATAATTAGACACATGTCTGTCACCATACCCTAATCTACAGTCAAAATGGATCAAAGATTTAAATATTATTACAGAAACACTAAATCTTATGGAGGAAAATTTAGGTAGAAATCTTAAAAGACATGGGGGTAAGTAGAGAGTTCATGAGCAAAAACCAGACCCCAGGGGCCTGAGGAGATGGCTCAGTGGAACAAGCACTTCCCTGGTAAGTGCAAGGGCCTGAGTTCAATCCCCAGTTCTGCAAAAAACAAAAACAGACTCCACAGGAAATATTTCAAGGGATCAACAAGTGAGATCTCATCTTTTTTAAGTTTCTGCACTTCAAAAGATATCAAGAGCCAGGGAGATAGCTCAGAGGAATAAGTGCTTGCCTGGCAAGCACAAGGTCCTGAGTTCAATCCCTGGTATTATGGAAAGAAAGAGAGAGAGAGAGAGAGAGAGAGAGAGAGAGAGAGAGAGAGAGAGAGAGAGAGAGAGAGAGAGAGAGAGAGAGGGGAAAGAAAGAAAGAAAGAAAGAAAGAAAGAAAGAAAGAAAGAAAGAAAGAAAGAAAGAAAGAAAGAAAGAAAGACAGACAGAGAGAGAATCCTGTGTTGGACTTTCATGGTTTCTATCATATTCCTTTTCTTTAATCATATTCTTAAGCACTATTTCTTTTTATCTGTATCTGCTCTAGGGTCACAAGCCTGACTTTCGTTGTGGTCACCATTTCTGCAGTTATGTGGGAAACTATTTCTTAATTGATGTTTTTCTAGAGCCTCATTTGCTTACATTGTTACTGCTTTATAGATGCCAGGTTGGTGGCTTTCAGACTGTTGTACCTCATTGCTCTCTGGGTTTCTCCTTGGTAAACTGGATGGCTGGGGTTGCATCCTGTTGAAATATCTTCTCATTTTCTTTCTGTTTGGATTTAATTCCCGGGGTGATTCTTGTAAATTGTCTGTGGTAGTATTTAGAACCTTTAGGAAATGACCACTTTTGCAACGTACCTTCCAGGTAGAACCAAGTTTTGCATTTTGAGTCTGTTGCAAGGTCCTCTGTCCTCAATTTGTTGGGGATAAGAAGTTGCTGTCTGTTTGGCCCAGCTCCCAGTTCTTCAGCATTGTGCCAACAGTATTTTCTGTGACCCTTAATCTCAGCCTTAGAATACTAGAAAAAACAGCTGTGTAGAGCAGTTCTCACCTTTGGCTATAGTGATACCATCTCAGTGACAATGGAGTCGAGCACAGGCTGGAAATGAAAACCAAAGTAACCATTAATTTGCCACCTTCTATGAACTGGGTTTGGGCTTATATAACAAAATCTAGAACAAACCAGAAAATTATATGCAGTATATTTACTCCTTAGTATATCAAGCTTACCTTCAGGAGTTAAGCTTTAAAAGAAGTTAGGAAAAATATAGAGAAGTGGAAGAGATTAGAAGTAAAGCTGTAGGAAATAAAGGAATTATGTTACCTTTGGGAGACTGGTGTAAGGGATGGCGTCTAGCATAATACCCTATTCACTTTTAGAAGTAGAAGAGCCTGAGGCAGAATTCAATTTAGTTTTAACTCTGAAGTAGCCATGCCTAAATTACTGCATTCCTCACTCCTTCCCTTACCCTGTCAGAACTTCACATATAGGAGATAAGGAGAAGACAGGATTCATTTAGGCCAATAAGACACAGACTATTTACCCATGCTAAGCCATGAATCCCTCTGCCTGAGACTTTGCACCTATAGGATATAGGGGCATCACATTCCTGCCTGACCTCATACCTGCAGTACGTAGGGGGAACTACATTCCTGCCCAGTTGCCATAGCAACAAAGAAACTATTAAAAACTGGTAGGGAACAAAGAACTGGGCCTCTTGTGTTTTCCCAGATGAGGAGGAGAGCATATAGGTCACTGGCTAGTTAATAAAAGGTCTGTGATTCCTTTAAATTTGGTCTCCTGTGGGCAGTATATCCAATCCCAGCTGTTACACTGGTACAGAAAACAGGAGAGGAGAGAAGGAAGTAATAAATGGAAAGACAGAAGAGAATAACAACCACAAAAAGGTTAAAAACCACATTCACATTCATATAGAAACAAGACCAAACAATAAAATAGGAAAAAAAAAAAATCAAACGAAGACAGAAAACAATAAAATAAGAAGAAAAATAGAAAATGAAAACAAAAATAAAGACCACTTCTGGGTTTGTCTGTGCTGTCATTGGTAGTCAACGTGTGGGGACAGAATCTAGGTCTATTTTGATGTAGCCCAGCATGACAGCAGTTGCTTTGTGGCGGAGCAGTTACTAATTTCAGAAGCCTGCACCTTTATTTCTCCTGAGGTTCAGACTGTATTCCAGCCATGAGGGCTGAGACCAGACCCATTCAGCCTGCAATAGACAGCACACCTTCCTTTCGTAAGCCTGAACTCAACTGACAGCCACTAGGCAGAAACATCAACTGCTCTGAGTTCTGAGCTCTGCTGGCCCCTCTCTAAGATGGATCTTTGAAAAATGTTTTCTCCTACTGGATGACTGAGCCCTCGATAGTCACCCCAGCTAGTGAAGCTCTTCACAGCCATTATTCCCCTCCACTGCTGTGTCTCACTGTGGAGACCTCTGGTGTCCCAAGTACTCACCATATGTCTGCATGGTTGAACCACTCTTCTCACACAGTGAGTCCCGACTCAGGGAGAAGGCTCCACCAGCTAACCCTTCCTTTACCATTGAAGTATCTCTTCATTCTGATCATGGGCTTCAGGTCTTGCTTCAAATCTTCCCTGGATCCAGGGGACACACTTCCATCCTTGTTTTCCCTCATGTTGCTATAGTGCATCATCCAGATGGAGCTATCAGAGAAGCTCTTTCTCTGCTGTTCACCAGTCCTGCACTGTAGAGACCACCATTCTGTTTCTAATATGTACAATAATTTTTTTCTCCTACTTTGTTTCACTATCATTTTATGCTAATATATTTAGTGTCATCTCAGAAATTCAGTAAGATTGTATCCCAATACTTTCTAATTTTCTAGTGTTAGCTATTTCTATTTATAATCCTAACCCACTTTTAAATATCCTATTTGTTTTAGTGATAGCCTAGTACCATAGAGTTTTCTATCCTAACTTTGTGTCTTATGAGAGAAAATTATATTAATCTGGGATTTGTAAATTTCTACAAAGAATTGGTGATATAAATGAAGAGAGAAAAATGCAATCAGTGTTAGAAAGTGGAGGGAACTCTGGAGAGACAGTTGCCTTCCGGCAGTAGGTTAGGGAGCCTGGGGCTGGCGCTTGTGATGGTTTGTTTGTAGCCCTTTGTATTATATGGCAAGAAGGAACCCTTTTCCCTGAGAGTTGTCATACCTTCATTGGCTCTTTTGGGGTCTGAGAATCCTGGTTTGGTCACTGACCCTTGCTACTGCCTTCATGAATTTTCTTGGGAAAACTCCTTTGGCCTTCTTTGTTCTGTCAAGGTGTTATCCCTGAGAAGAATGAAATATATATGTATATATGTATATATGCATATATGTATATGCATATGCAGGAGTGAGTATATATTTTATATACAAAGTGACTTTTCTGTAATATAGCCCCCTCCCCACTTTCCTTTGTACTTAACTAGAGGTTATGATTGAAGTCTAGATGTTCTCCCAAAGCATCATGTGCTCAGAGGTGAGACTTTTGAAAGGCAACTGAGTCTTTGGTGTGGTAGTGGATTCTGCCACTGATGGGTTTATGGCAGGGTATGATGTTGAGAATGAAAGCCTGTTGAGAAGAGGTTGTTTCTGTGAGTTTGGCCAAAAGAATATGCCACTCTCTTGATGGCTTACTGCTTCCCAATGCATTCTGTGGGCAAGCTTCCTGTGTGCCATGCCCCTTTTCAGATTCACTCTGCCTTGGAGCCAGCCAGCCAAATATGGACCAAAACCTCTAAAAACCAAACAGGAATAAACCTTCCTTCCTTTGAATTATAGGTGTTGGGTTTCTGTCTCAGTGCTATGAAAGTAACCCAAATTTCTTCAGTTACAGCATAGCATATTAGGACAATTGTAGTTTTGTACCTTGTCTTCTGTGTGTCTAAATGTAACAAAGTGATCTCTGCAACATTAAATTTTATTTTTATTTATTTATTTATTTATTTTTTGTCTTTTTGAGACAGGGTCTCACTATGCAATTCAGGCTGGTCTCGAACTCACAACAATTCTGCCTCAGCCTCCCAAGTGCTGGGATTACAGGCATGCGCCACCATGCCCAGCTCCGCAACATTAAATTTTAATGAAAAGAAATTTTACTCAATGTGTGTCAGATCTCACTGGTTATTTAGTGTCACTATGTTCTCCTGTGTCAATAGTGAGTGGCATCTTAAGGATCCGGTTTGCTGAGGGACAGGTGATGTATCCTTCTCAGGTGTAGTTTACCTTACTGATGCAATAAAAACACCATGCCTCTTCATTTACCATTTCCTTCTATCCCAGGTTGGGAAACGACAGCCTTCTTGAAAAGTTCTGCATACTGTGGTCTCATAATTGACCTCATAAACAAGCATACAGCACAACATAAAAAGGCCTTATCCATAAAATTTACCACAGTACTTTTGGCTAGAAGTGTAAGTAGTAGCAACACGATGGGCTCCATATTTATTTCTACTTTTTGTCCAACAGTCCTTTCTCTTTTTTTTTTTTTTTGTCTTTTTGAGACAGGGTCTCACTATGCAGTTCAGGCTGGCCTTAAGCTCATTTTGTAGCTCAGGCTGGTCTCGAACTCACAACAATCCTCCTGCCTCAGCCTCCCGAGTGCTGGGATTACAGGCATGTGCCACCACGCCCGGCTCGTCCTTTCTCTTTTTCATACTTCATCCCTACCTTTTCTTCTTTGCTTTCTTCCTAAAAGTCTTAAAAGCTCTTAAGCCATAATCTATTGATTATGGCCCAATAGAGTGCTTGATGTATTTTCTCCTTTTTCATATTCTGCAACAGGCCATTGATAATAGCTACAAAACCTATGTCCCTAATATAAACTGAAAATGTCATCATATATCCTTTATCACTGCTTTAAATGAATGGTTTTAATTGAGTGATGTATTTCAGCTTTAAGATTTACATGTATGGAAGTTATCTTGTTTGTTTGTTTTTGAGACAGGTTCTCACTAGGCAGTTCAAGTTGGCCTTGTGCTCACTTCTGTATTCCCTAGGCTGGTCTTGAACACAGCAATCCCCGTCTCGGCATCCTGAGTGCTGGGATTACAGATGTATACCACCACATTGGTTTCTGGGCCAGCCTGGTGCACCCACGGTTTGGAGGCTGGCACAGTATGTGGGACCAAGGATTAAACTTGGGACCTTATGTTTGCCAGGTAGGAGCTTATGCCTCTGAGCTATCTCCCCATGCCCTGGAAATTATCCTATGTTCAGAGATAATTCTTCTCTGAAAAATAATTATTCAATTCTCCTTAGAGAAGAATTTCTAAGATGCTTAGAGTTTATTATAGAAATGACTGCATGGGTCAATTCAGGTGTGGGATTATAAAGAAATGCCTTTTTAAAATAGCTACATGTCACCCACTACAAAACAGGTTGAAATTATAGTCATTTAGAAAGGATATTTTTAATGCTCAGGAAAAAATAGACAGCTCATATTTTTCTATAAGGCTTGTCATTTAAAGATGAATTTATCATCTTTGCTTTTTTATAAGGAAAAATTACTCTTGTGCTTTAAACCCATGTTCACACTAAGGGCTATTAACCATAGCAAGGTGCAGAGGATCAGAAAGCAGGTGGACTGATGATTTGGTGGGTCATTCTTTTTATCTCTGGAGGAGCTCTGATATCTGTCCTGTTCCTTAAATCTTTCAGCACCAAATCCTCAAACTTCCCATGGAAATTCTTGAGTAGGGAGAGAGCCTGAGATGAAGGTTTCAGGGCTGAAAGGAACTGCTAAGGTCAGACCTGTGCTTTACGTATGTCCTAGGCCTCTCTCAAGCCAATATATTTGACAGTATGTCTACCCATCGCATTACTCCAGGTAAGAACTTTACTGGGAGAAAATTATGTTGAAAGGCTGTAAACAGGTGGATCACTATGAGTCTGATCTAACAGTGATACCCTGAAAGCCCTGTAGACCCTTCCCTAAAATACAAAAAAAAAGGAAAAAAAAAATATGTTGAAAGAGAAGTTTTAATCTGTGTGAAGAGAACAGTACAGTATAAAGAATTTATTGTGTTAAACTCTTAGCTGTTCCTGCCTCATCCCAGAGAAATGGTTGAGGGCTGGTGCTACTTTGAAACTATGACTGTGACACACATGCTAAGATTAGTCTTCAGAATTCTGGTTTTCTTTGTGAGTTTGTAATAGGCAAGATTCCTGTACGAGACATTTGAAATATTTTCTTTTATCTTGATTCCTTCACATAATACTGTCATCACATTATACCAGCTTCTTAGTTTATTAATTATATTCTCTTTTTGGCATGGTTTTATTTTTCTTACTGAAACTGTCTTGATAAAGTTCAAGAAAGTCTGTTCCAGGAAGCTAAATGCCTCAACTTTGTGCACCCCTGACAACCTTAGGATTTTCCTTCTGTTACAGTGTGTTCTGCCCTTGCCTAGAACAAAACTGTTTTAGGTTTAATGGTTTTCTCTATATAACATTGGCTCTGAAAGTTCAGAGTCAATTGTGATCCAATATTCAGTGACAGTAAGAAAGAAAACCTTCAAGTACAGTAAGGAGACTCAGGCAGCTCTGCAAAGCTAGAAGCAAACTCTGCTTCAACCCTGATCCAACATGCTGGTAGAAATCAATGTCCAAGGAGAGGCCTGATCTGCAGTGGTTTTGTGTCTCTCAAGTCTCATTGGGACTCCAGTCAAGCAGCTGTGGCATTGCTTTTCTTCTCCCTCTTGGCTCATTAGGTGTAAAGTGGAGCAGCCTTAATGATGAGGAAGAGTTTCTATTGTATGCACTATGCAGTCAGGCACAATCATCTGCCAAGACTTTTAGGAAGAAAGCAAAGAAGAAAAGGTGGGGATGAAGTATAAAAAAGAGAAAGGACTGTTGGACAAAAAGTAGAAATAAATATGGAACCCATCGTGTTGCTACTATCTACACTTCTAGCCAAAAGTACTGCGGTAAGTTTTATGGATAAGGCTGTAAGGGTCGAGTCGCCACGAAGGAAGACCCCAAGAGTGGGTCTCTCATGCAAGTCACAAAGGGGAAGTTTTATTATCTTCGTGCATGCAGGGCGGTCTGAACACGCAGGAACAGAGCGCGCCCCTGGACAATTGGGTTAGGATTATAAAGGCAAAAACCTCAAAATGGGGAGGGAGCAAGCAAGGTTACCGAAGTAGATCGCATTGATTAGTTTAGGTTGGCCTTTAAGATAATTGGTGGGTTTAAGAATATATGACTTTTTAAGGAAACTAAGAGGGGTAGGCCAAAGGGCAACTATTAGCTAACTCTGTGGTTTTAGCTGCATTCCAAGAACGGGTGGGTTTACTGAGGTTTATGACCCCACCTGAGGTTTTTATATCCTCTTTGTTTTAGGAACAGGGATTACAGGCCCTAGTGGGGCAAAGGTTCACAGCATTAGTTCATTAGGCAGTAATTTAGCTGACATGGTTAGTTGATGTACTAAGGTGGCGCATACAGAACAGAATGGTGACGTAACCTCATGTATGTCCTTAGAAATTATTTGGGCCTTACAAGGCCTTTTTATGTTGTGCTGTATGCTTGTTTATGAGGTCAATCATGAGAGCACAGTATGCAGAACCTCCCAGTGTGCTGCTGAGACTCCCTGCCTGGCTCAGCGCTACTTGCCCTGTGTATTGTACTGACGGGCTGCATGGCAAAGTTCTGGGATACTGTCAGCCCTCAAAATGTGATGAAGCAAGTGCTGGGGTTGCAGGCACGCACCACCACACCTGGGTGAAGTTTTGCTTTTGTGTGTAATTACTTTGTACTGTACTGGTTTTCAATATGTATAATACATTTTATTCATCTTTCTTTTATTCATTACTGTCCTATATCAGTCTAGAATTTATTTTATATTTTATTTTATCGTTTATTACTTAAAGAGAATAAAAATAGTAAATAAAAAGAAAACTTTAGAAATGATCTAGAACTTCACTAAACAAAATGATAGAAATTCAACAATGGTTGTTATATTTTATATTTTTGTTTCTAAATTAGTTGTCCAAATTACTAGATATAAGCATGCAAAATTATATTTGAGTGGAGGTGACCATTTTGTGACCTTTAACTATAAGATAAAATGCTGTTCTTTCTCTATTTACAATTTTCCCAGACTTATTCCAATGAAACTTTTGGGGGCCTGCCCATTAGCTCAGTTGTTTAAGTGCCTGCGTAAGCGAAGGCAGTCAGGCTCAGAATACTCTGGTTCAATCCCCAGATCCTCATGCCTTACCAGACCTGCCCTTAAGGAATCCTGAGCCAGCCAAAAAAACAAATAAATAAATCCTCCCAATAAAACTTTCTATTCACATTTTAGTTATTCATTATCCTTATTTGATATTTAATTATTTTTACGTAGCAAAATTCAAGTTTTAAAATACTGCATAAGTATAATTAAATAAAGGACTCAATGACATAAATAATAAAATTCAAAAAGATGTCACTGTAGTCTGTGAAACAACTTGTTCAATAATGCTTTTCTCCAGTGTTGTGTGAATGAGGATCTTGAAGGCTCCCTCTGTGAGCTCTGCATTAGATACAGTGCTGAGATGCCTTTGCCATGATCCCGCAGAAGAACCAGTGATCCTAATCTCCTGTTGGTTTAGCAGTGAGTGACAATCTAGCATTAAAATTGCTCTCTGGGACTGGAAGATAACTAAGTAGGCTAAGAGCCTGTCTGGCAAGAGCAAGGACCCAGGTTCAATTCCTGGTACCACATGCCATGAGGGGCCCCAAACCCTCACTCAGCATGCTATGTTGGCCACCGAAACCCGGTGTTGTGACACATACCTATAATCCCAGCACTGGGGAGGCTGAAACAGGAGGATCACTATGACGCCAAGCTGTGTAGTGAAACTCTGTACCAAAGAAAGAAAAAGACCTTAAAAAGGGTTGGGGAGATGGCTCAGTAGAATAAGCGCTTGCCTGGCAAGTGCAAGATCCTGAGTTCAATCCCTGGTACTGGAACAAAAAGAAAAAGACCTTAAAAATTGGAAAAAAAAAATTGCTCTCTGACAGAGATACAAAAAGTAGTATAAATAAATAATTGCTATTTGAAAAAATGTGCATATGGATGGACTTGATGACCAAGACAACCATACAGCTTTTGGTTTTCTCTATTGAGACAGGGTCTCACTATGCAGTTCAGGCTGTCCCTGAACTCACTTTGTAACCTGTGCTACATTCAAACTCATGGCAATCCTCCTGTCTCAGTCTCCTGAGTGCTGGGATCACAGGCATGTAGTACCATACCTGACTTTAATTTTAAAATGTATATGAGAAAAGTTAAAAGATCCCAGGCTATATGACTCAACCTTCCTTCAAGAAACATATGTATGATCATTTAGGAGGCAATGACCTTTGAGGATGTGGCTGTAAACTTCACCATGGAGGAGTGGGCTTTGCTGGATCCATCCCAAAAGAAGCTCTACAGAGATGTGATGAGCGAAACATTTAGGAATATGGCTGCTGTAGGTAAGGATGACACCACCTTCTCATTTATACAGATGAAGAACATTGTTGCTCATCAATGCAGTTTCATGAAATAGAATATGTAAGCATTTTTGAAGAATATCTCAGGCCTGGTTACACTATCCCACAAATCTATTTGGAATCTTTTTACAAAAAACTCAGGACCTTAAACTTGCCAGGCAAGCACTGTGCTGCTCAGCTATATTCCTGACCCTTGAGTCTTCGCTTTCATGAAATAATATAGTGTCCCTTTATATTTCTATGTCTACAATTCAGGTAGAACCTGTGATAACCAAGAAGTTGAAGAGGAGAAAAATGACTGGAGAAATCAAAGGTAAATTTGAATTCCAAAAAGAACTATTCCTCAGAAGTAAATGTGTAAACACAAATATGACAACCAGGAAAATGTGGCCATGAACAAATTTATTTAATCTCACAAATATTCTCTAATGATAATATAGTTTTATTATGTATAATCTATATACTGAATACAGAAATATTCCCATATCTGAAACATACTGATATGCAACAGGTGACACCATCTGACATATAAGTACAAAATTTACATGATTACCGCCATGAAAAGGTATGAAACTTCATTTAGGTGCTTTGTATAGGTATATATGAAAAGAAATAAATTTTGACTTTTGGCAGAAACATTTCTTCAGCATATCTATATACATGTAAATATTATATGTATATAAAAAACTCATCTAAAATATTAGAAACCGGGAAGCAGTAGTGAAAGTACAAATCAGTGCTAGTGTTGTACTCCAGAGAATTGAGTCTATTCATGTTTTAAAATGCTTTGATATTTTTGGTAGGAATGTTAATTATAGCTGGTATTATACCCAGTATAAAGACTCCTCAAAAAGTAAGAATAGATTTTTCACTTGATCCAAGATACCTCTCCTGAGTACAATTCCCAAAAAGTTAATTTTTAAAATGTTTTTTGGTTGTTACAGGGTCTCACTACATAGCTCAGACTCATGGTGACCCTTCTGTTTTCAGCCTCCCCAGCACTGGGATTACAGGTGTGCCACTATGCCTGGACTGGCTGGCTCCTCTACCCTGAGGGCAGGGCTGGCACGCCATGTGGTGCTTAGTATTGAACTGTGATCCCTACACTTGCCTAAGCTTGCCTAAGTTTAAGCTTTAGTCCACTGAGCTATCTTGAGGGCCCAAAGTTAAAATTTTCATATTATACTGTTATAGCATATGAATGCACAAAGCAGGACACTTTATAACAGCTAAGCTATGGAATCAGTTTAGATGTTCATCATTGGATGAATAGATGAAGAAAAAATTTAATAGGTGTGGCACTGTAGTACAATCCCGTTACTCTGCTAAGCTGATTTAGCAGGATCAGGCAAATTGAAAGTCAGCATGAGCAATTTCATCATCAAAGAGAATCTCTCGAAGTAACCACGAGCTGGAAGTTCTGGAGCCTGCACTGACATGGGGGGAGGGAAGCAAGAGGAAAACAGGGTAGGATGGCGGCTCAAATTCCAATTGTGGCTGCCCCTTCCACTCAAAGAATAGTTCGGAATAGCAAGAAAAGGACAGCTAGCCCTTCGCACAACGGCAACAGTGGACGGGGGTACGGCGCCAATAAGAAGAAAAAGCTCTCCAGCCCTGGCTTTGCGCAGGGCATCAGCATGGAAGCCATGAGTGACAATAAAGTGGTGTCCGCTGAGTTTAGCACAGGCCCTGTGGAAAAAGCTGCCAAACCTTTGCCATTTAAGGATCCCAACTTTGTGCACTCTGGCCATGGTGGTGCAGTAGCTGGCAAGAAGAACAGAACCTGGAAGAACCTGAAACAAATTCTCGCTGCTGAAAGGGCAGCCTTGGCAACTGAACGATCCTAACTACTTCAGTATTGATGCTCCCCCATCCTTCAAACCAGCTACGAAGTATTCTGATGTTTCAGGCCTCCTCACGAACTACACAGACCCACAGAGCAAGCTGTGGTTCAGCACCATCGAACAGTTTTCCTACATTCGGAGGCTGCCCTCAGATGTCATCACGGGCTACCTGGCTTTGTGGAAGGCCACCAGCATTGTTCCCTGAGCCTGAGAAATGGAAACAAAGTGGAAACTGCTTCAAAGGCGGACTTTGGACTCATGATTTTGTTTCATGGAAACAACTCATTCTGCTGTCAATCTGAAAATGCCAGTGCTGTGCCTTGGAAAGAGTGTTTGGCTTCAACTGAAGAGTTTTTTTCTGTGTTTTTCCTCCAAGAGTGATATTTCCTGTTGAACTAAATTATGCTTCAGTTATTGCCTCAAGTAATTGTTTCACAAGAAAAAAAAAAAAAAAAAAAAAAAAAAGAATCTCTCCTAAAATAAGAAATAAAAGCTTGGTGTGACTCTGTCCTGCACATCTGTTCTGTGGAGCAGTACTCATTCACTTCCACATTCTCACCCACCTATGTGCATGCAACCACTCCATGGAAGATTTGATGGACGTGGGCATGAGCCCCCTGAGGCCCCAGAACTATCTGTTCAGTTGTGAATTAAAGGCCAACAAAGATTACCACTTTAAGGTGGTAATTGACGATGAAAATGAGCGCCAGTTGTCATTAAGAATGGTCAGTTTAGGGGCTGGTGCAAAGGATGAATTGTACATTGTTGAAGCAGAGGCTATGAATTATGAAGGCAGTCCAATTAAAGTAACACTGGCAACTTTGAAAATGTCTGTTCAGCCAGTGGTTTCCCTTGGGGGCTTTGAAATTACACCATCGTTGTCTTACAGTTGAAATGTGGTTCAGGGCCTGTGCATATTAGTGGACAGCATTTAGTAGCTGTGGAAGAAGATGCAGAGTCAGAAGAGCAAGAGAAAGATGATGTAAAACTCTTAAGTATATCTGGAAAGCGATCTGCCCCTGGAGGTACCAGCAAGGTTCCGCAGAAAAATAGTAAAACTCTCTGCTGATGAAGACAATGAGGATGTTGAGGACAAGGATAAAGATGATGAGGATGGTGGTTTTGATGATGAAAAAACTGAAGAGAAAGTGCCAGTGAAGAAATCTCTACGAGATACTCCAGCCAAAAATGCACAAAAATCAACCAGAATGGAAAAGACTCAAAACCATCAATGGCAAGATCTAAAGGGCAGGAATCCTTCAAGAAACAGGAAAAGACTCCTAAAACACTGAAAGGACCTAGTTCTGTAGAAGACATTAAAGCAAAAGTACAAGCAAGTATAGAAAAAGGTGGTTCTCTTCCCCAAGTGGAAACCAAATTCATCAATTATGTGAAGAATTGCTTCTGGATGACTGAGCAGGAAGCTATTCAAGATCTCTGGCAGTGGAGGAAATCTCTTCAAGAAAAATATTTAAACAGTTTGTTAAAGTTTTCTGTCTTCTTTAATTTCTGTGAAACTTGCTATCTAGCTATCCTTTTTATAATGCAAAGTGAGAATTTCTCTACCATGTTTGATCAATGTTGTCCAGGTCCCATTGCTAAGCATGTGTTGTCTGAAATGCCTGTTTAGTTTTTGAAGATGGAACTCCACCCTTTATTTGGTTTTAAGTATGTATGGAATGTTATGATAAGACATAGTAGTAGTGGTAGTCAGACATGAATATGGTAGGGAAAAAAATACACATGTGAAATAAACTCAGTACTTTAATAAAGTTAAAAAGAAAGAAATATTCAATCCCTGGTTCTGCCAGAAAGAAAGAAAGAAAGAAAGAA
>PVKA01024826.1:0-33709 GCA_004027165.1 Ctenomys sociabilis
ATATTATGTGTGTAACTGAGTGATTTCACATCCATATTGCAAGTTGGCTGGAGAAGACTGAGGTTGGAGATGAACAATAAATTGGCTCTTGCTTTAAATTTAGAGGAACAGGAAGGAAGGAAGAAAGGAAGGAAAAAAAGAAGGAAGGAAATTCAGATATAAACAGGAGACAGAACTGGTATGGTTAGAAATAGGTTAAGTATGGTAATGACAAGAGAAAGGGGGGTACAGAAGTATCATAGAAGATTCCAGAGCTTGTGCCTTGAGCAAGTGCATCAAAGCTAATGAAGAAACAGGTAAGGAAAGAAAGGAGTGGTTTGAAGTGTCTTGGAGCCATCCTTCTGGAGGCTAATGAGAGAGCAGTTGTTGATGAATCTACAACATTTGAGCAAAGACTGAGAGTTTTTAATAGACATCAGCTTGTTATTGGTTGCCTTCCATCTCCCAAACAGTAATCACTAAAGTAAATGTAAGTAGTTGTGAGTAGACATTCATAATAAGAAAAAATATATGTGTGTGTGTGTGTGTGTGTGTGTGTGTGTGTGTCTGTGTGTCTGTGTGTGTGTAGTTTGGGTAGCAATTGTCTATTTTTCTCACAGCAGGAATCCCAGCACCAGTATATTTTGGAGTTTTGATTGACACTTCTTGCCTTAAATGGGGATTGAAAAGGTGTGGAAACAGAGGATCCTGCAGATTATATGACTCACATGCCTTCAGGTATTGCATGCAATGCATTCCCACATTATACTGCTACAAAAATACCCATTTCATTCAAAGCCATGGACATTAATAATTCCCTGTGTAGTTCTATTCCTAAGATAAAGAATAGTCCAATAAAAGTATGATCTCTTTCATAGAACGATTTTATTATTTAATTATATGGCTAGCTTGTTTTTATCAATTATTTATATTGATCCCATAATAAATATGTGATTATTTTTAAAATATGATGAAAGATGCAGAACAGAAGAGCAACGTGAAAGTCTATGCACACAAATGGCTAAGTCATTCTCTGAAACTCAGAAACATTTAAATTTAGGTCACATTTTGAGCTTAATTCTATTCTTTTTCAAACTAAGCCCAACTGTACCATTTACGTCAGACATAATCCCCCTGGGCAAGCGTTGGATTTGGCTCTAAATCTGTCTGGCGCTTATTGCCAAACTGATGTTCAATTATTCCAGTACTTGAAGTGCATAAAAGTAAAACATTTCCTCTGTGTGGGTGAGTGTGCAGAGGGGTAGGGGAAGTGGCTTGCTCACTATGGTATCATTCAGTTCACTTCACCAGACATTGAGTTCCCTTGTTGCTCAAAGAAATGCTTCAATGGCTTAAAAGCTAGCAGTTCTAAGAGACTTACAAGCTGAGCATATTTTAGAAAAATAAACTTGGGACTGAACCGTGTAAGTAGGATGGGAATTGGGCAGACCATCACAAATAGGTTTGCCTGATTTAATAGGCTTTGATGTCCCGTGTGAAATATAGTTTAGTCTTTAAAAAGGACAGGATCTGCGAGTATAATTTGAACTTTATTCACATTTGGGAGAGCTGTGTTCACTTTAATACAGAAACTGTAATTCAGTCACGCACATGGAGTAACCAGTGTGAGACATTCAACCTGTCCTTTCATACCTCAGTATTTTTGATAGTGTAGAACTAAAAGTTTCTCATGGAAGAAACTGGATTAGATGTAAGGTTTCTTATTCTTTTTCTTTTTTTCTGTACACAGGATCAAACTTAAGACCTTGCACTTGCCAGGCATAACATATGCCACTAAGTTTCAGTGGCCAGCTTGGTATGAGGCCAGCATGACATGTCATAGAACCCAGGTGTTTGTGATTGCAAAGCAGGTGCACAGACTGTCAAGCTATGTCCTCAGCCCCAGGTTTATTCTCAAATCATTTTGCTTTACTGAATAGTGTGATTCCCTTTAGCACTGGTTAATGTAGTTTCTCCATAGAAATAAACTTGGGGAAAGTCTAAGGATAAGGTAACCTCATAATTTATCACTCAAGCCTGGAAACTATAGAGTGAAAGGGAACACTATTAAAATTACACTGTGCAACACTTGGCCTCCTCTGGGTAAACAGGGATCCTGTCACCTAGTCTCAGGGACTCATTGACAAAATGAGTAGTAAAGGAAAATGATGGTCCTGCTAAGAACTTGCTTTATGTTAACAAACTTCCTTCAGTGGTCTAGTAAAGTTCACAGAAGAGTCTTCTAGAGCCACTATTCCATTATAAATCTGCATTCTTCAAAAGAGCCATTAGATTGTACTATTACCTGCCTTTTACATTTGATTTGAGGTTGAGCAGTTGAAATAACTATTGACAGATTTGCTTTCTCTTCTAGGTACATCTATCTAGGACTGACAACCATTCTGGGCACACTGTCCATCTTTCTAAGCATCGCAGTACTTTTGACTTTAAAGAAAAATTATGTTTCGAAATGTAGACGCTTCATGAATGAAAGAGATGGAACAGTGGTTTCTACAAGATTCAGGAAAGAGAACTGTTCTACCAGCGATCATTTGCTGCATCCCAGCTACTGGCCGGGCAAGGAAACACGACTGTAGGGGAAGATTCTGGAAGGTCCGTTTTCCACTGTGCTGAAATTCTGCACAAGTTGAATTACAAGTCTTCTCAGTGTGCCTTCAAAGAAATTCTACTTTGTTTTTTCACAGTAGGTGTTAGATTATACACCTGATAATGAATCTCATTAAACATATATCCGAAGAAACAGACAATAAAACTAATTTAAAAATCTTTTAATGTATATACAAGCCCTTCGTGTTACTTATGTATTTTACTTTGTGTTGACTAATATCTAAGCTCTGTTCCTAGTACAATGATCATTTCTATTGTCTAATGATTGTATAGAAAATAATTTTTAAATTATTTGTCTAGAATAACAGAAAACTGTTAACAATTAAGCTCCATCTTGGCCTTTTTCAAATATCTCCTTAATGTTAATGTTAGGGTTCAATCATAATGAAGATAGTGAGATTTTACTGTTAAGATCCTCTTGTCTTTTGAAATATAAAACTTAATGTAGAAATGTGTTGCAGTAATGTGGCCTTGAAGAATTGAAAGTTTTGGATTGTTAGTTGTTCTTCTAATTGTTTATACATACTTTTTGTGTGAAACCATCAGTGACCGTTGACATAAAATAATAAAGTTAATTTATTTATGTTTATTGTCCTATGAATTCAATGGATTAAAGAATCATTAATAAATTAATATACGTTATTAAATGTAGATCACTTCTTGTGCACGTATGTTCCTTAATGTGTTTGGAAGTTGCATTTCTGAAAGTTTTCAATAAACTTCGGTATTATAACAGGAAAGGAGAAGGGAAGGTTGGAAGATGGTAAGGTTAGGTGTCTTGAATTTTCATTTCCACCTGTCACCCATCACAGTAAGCTAGTAAATCCAGGACTGAAAGCTGTTATTTCAGCAGCTAGGTCTGTCTGCTGACAGACAAATTCTATTTCTCCACAACTGGAAAAGTCAATCTGAGTGGTTCTTTTTGCCTGGCTTCTTGTTTTCTTGTCTTCTTTTGACTAGAGTTTGGAGGCTCAGTGTTCCACCCTCTTTAATCTTCAGGCCCATTAAGTATTATAGCTTTATGGATTTGCTGTAACTTTCAAGAACAGAAACTTAGACTGAAGGCAGGGGAGCACTGCAGTGAGGCATGTGAAGCATGCTATTCAGATAATGCCAGCTCACAGTCCGATGATGACTATATACTTTAAACTTTGTACAATCAAGAGAAAAGACCAATTAAAACTAAAACTTTGGCTAGGAAAGGAAGAGTAGAGGGAATTTCAGTATCAGTGGGATCACAGGGTGCCTCAGCTGTAGAGAAGGAGGAACTTTATTTATGAAAAATATTTTCAAAGGGCCAGCCAAATAGCTCAGTGGTTTAAAGAGCCTGAAAGCAGGATCTGTGGTTGTGGGTTCATCCCCAGGCCTAGTGTGCAGGCTTTACTCCTGGGGTACACTGAGACAGCAATTGAGACTAAGCATGGTGTTATGTGCCTATAATCCCAGTTCTTAGGACTGTAAACAGGTGGATCACTAGAAGTCTGATCTAGTAGTAAGACCCTCAATACCCTGTAGACCCTTCCCTAAAATACAAAAAAAAAAAAAAAAAAAAAAGATTTTCAGGGTCAGAAGGGGGCCACCATTTTATTATGTACCAACCATTCTAAAAGCTGTATGATTTAATCTTTGAAGCATTTTTGCTAACAACATCTTCGTTTCATAGATGACTCAGTTGGAGAGATCATATAAATTACTTAAACTTGGAGAGGCATAGCCATAATTGAGCCCAATGTTAAATATAAAATCATTTCCACCACATTTGACCCCTTACTATACTGTAGTACTAAAAACCCTGCATTGCAATACAAAGTACACTATGAATATCTCTGAACTATTTTATTTCACTACAGCAGATTCCTTTGATGGAATAGTCATCCATCAAACCAATTAATAGGACAGTTTCAATAATTAATATATTAAAGATTGTTATCTTCTTAGGGGGTTATTCATAGCACAAGGCGCAGACATGATATCCTCTCCAAGTACTATTAGGACAAATCTTTCTTCTCATTAAATTAAGAGAAAGTAGCTGTATATCTATCCTAACTATTTTGTGTATACAGATACATAATGGTCCTTCCTTTGTATACCCTGTTTTGTTTTTATTTAGTTTTGTTAGAGATGGGTATCCCATTGCCATTTAAATATTGTGGCTGTGTGAATTCATCAAAATAATCCAATATAGTTCAGTAGTCTATAATAGTAGTGGGTTATCTGTAGGAATGGCGATGTCAGAAGTTGTTGACTTTAGCCTTCTACAGTCATCATATTAATATGGCTTTGCTTTTTATATGTCTTTTCATACTTTTCTGCTGGATGGTTAAGACCAAGATAAAGCAAGACCTACATAACAAGAAATGTAACTTTTGTATCTGATAATGTCAGTCAAGTCCCCTGAGGGTTTATCCCGTAACCCTGTACCTTACTCTGTTGATCCTTTGTCATTGTCAGCCATGTGGATGAGTCATGGCAATTGCTTGACCAGTTTTCTCTCTGTGAAAGCCTGAGAGAATGTTTTCTCTCCATGGGACTCTCCTTAGGCACACTCTACATCATTGATTGCATTGCTCTGTGGCCCCATAATCTCCTTGATCAGAAAATTTGGGACACAACTGAGTTACATGATGCTACAATATAGGTTCTCCTATGTCTTGAATCTACACTGACCTTGAAAGTCTAGGGCCAAAGTGTTGGCTGTCTTTGAAGCCCTTCTTTTTCTCTAATTTTTGCTTTGCAAACTTAGGTCATTAACCCTCCAGAAGAGAAGCTTATTATTACCCTACAATATATGCAGTTGGATTTAACCTCACTTTCTGTCTGAATATCAAACATCTTAGGCATAACATGGAACAGGTATTTTTCCTTCAAGAATTGATATGTTACACTTTAAGTCCCTATTGAACATGGAGAAAAAAATTTAAAAAATAAAAAATACTTTAAAAATATGAATTAACGATTACATATTTTTGCACAGAAATTTAGAAATGTAACCATGTACAGCATTGCAGCAGGACAGTCCTGCGACACTGTTTTCCTTGTCTCTTTTTTTCATTTATTAACCTTTCTTTTAACAAGCATTTACTTGAGAGACAGTTTGGCAATAAGTGATATGTCATGGCAAACAGTACCTATTTACAAGATCAGAGCTGCAGGCATTCCAAAAGTGACTCTTCTATCACATTGCTGTCTTCAGTTCAGTTGCTTAGTTCACAGGTATCAGCATATATAGTTAGTCAGGGTGAGAATCCTACCAATTAACTGCTAGTTTCAAAAACCTGCTGATGTTTCTCAGAATCATTGTCTTATCCATCTCGTGAATATAAATAAATGTCTTTGCTCCTGTCATGTTTGCTAGCTTTTCTCCTTGCCCTCTCTTTGTTGTCCAATTCTCAAGTTCTCACTTTTCTTTTAATTCTATTTCTTTCTATTTCTATTTCTTCTTTTGAGTTCTTATACTAGGGATACTATATGATATTTATATGTGTTGGTCTGGTTTATTTCACTTATGAGGATATCTTCAAGTCGCATCCACTTAAATATAAATGCTTCAAGTTAATCATTCTTTATAGGTGAGTAATACTCCTTTGCATAAAAATACCACATCTTTTTCATCCATTCCTCAGGTGACAGACATCTTGGTTGTTTCCAAGATATGGCTATCACAAATCGTCATTCCTTTATTTCAACATCATGTGCAATTGAAAAATCTTATGAACCACAGAAATAATTTACTTAGTATATTTTTTCTTCAAATATTATTGACTTGGGAGTAGGAAATACAAACTTTTGACTAGATACCTCCAAGTATGCTATTTTAAAATTAATCATGCTTAATAGAAATCTTTTACAATTGTGGAGACTGATAATTCCACCATAATTCTTAGTAATCTTTAGAACAAATAAAACATATAAACAGGGCTCTCCCAACAAAGGCTATTAGCCAATTCTTGTATTCTAAGTTCAGTGACAAGGGTCAGCTCAAAACTGCAGTAACCTTACTGAAATGGTGCAGTAATAACAAAACTAAATGGTTTGAAATCTTTTAAATTTCCCCTCATAAAATCAGATGAGTGTTTTTAGTAGGCCTCGTTCAACCCTGCTGCTTCCCTACTGGTGGTGGGAAAGCATCCTTTTGTCCTGTTTGTATCCATCTTTTTCATAAAAAATATTTACTGAATGGGTAAGTGAGTATGCATCTCAAGAGTTTTCTTTGTAGAGATATAATTAACATCCAAATTCTTCATCCTGGCTCCCACAACTTTATTTTTCAAAGCTTTTTGTAGTGATACACTGCAAAATCACTACTTTGCAAATATGCTTCTAAACAGAATTCCATCGGATTCATTCATGAATAACTTGAAAACTACAAATCAGCATAGAGGATGATTGAATGTTCATCTCTTTTATGAAATTACCGAACAGTAATTGAAAGAAAGCATGTTTTCATTCATCACTATTAATGTATTTCATGAACTATATATTCTGCGCTCAGCTGTAGTATGGCATATGGGAGTGTCATTACTAAATTGAATTGAATTTACTAAAATAAAACCCTGATATTTTGGATAAATAAACTCACCTAACAGAAGTAAGCAGGATTTTGTATGCCTCAGAAAGTGCATGATTAATTTTCTTTTAAGGAAACCAAACCTTCTTTCAGAAGCCAAAACATTTCCAGGAATAAACAGCAGATGCAAGACCTTGATGGATGTGTGGGACCCTAAACATTGCCGTGGATTCACAGAGGCACATTGTACCCTTCTTCTACAGCCATAGTCCCTTAGGGGAAGCCAGTGCCTCAAATGAGGATCTGATTCACTGTAGTCCTCATATAGGTACAGCTCCAGTAATGTCCTTTTATTGATGGAGTGCCATAAGTTGGGTTAAACGCCTTGCCTAGCATGGAGGCAGGCCAACTAATACAGGCTCTTCCATGACATCATAACGTTTCTAAAGCAGGCAATAAAAACAAATTAAAACCCCCTGAAAACTGCTAGTAGAGCTTTTTGACCCAACAGAATTTAAGAAGTTGCCAATTACATGTCATCTCTGTGTACTCATGCATTAAGGGAAATGTAAGGAATCAAGCTGTCTATAACATATACTTGAATAGTTGTCATTTTTAATAATTTTAAAAACACTACTAAGTGCAAAACTTTATAGTAAGTACTCTGTATGAATGTGCTGAATGCTTTACACAGTCTCAACTTGAAGATTAGCATAATCTCTGTTAACATATTATTACTGAAATTTTCAGGGTCAGCAACTAAAGCACAGGGAGGGTTTTATGGATGTGTGCAAAGCCAACAAATACTAAAATTTGTTAGAGCCAAGGTTCACACTGAGAGTTACAAGATTCATGCAGTTGTACTTCTATTACAATATATCCCAAATCTCTGGTTTTCAGTAGCTCCACTAAAATTCATGACTAATAAAAATGAAGTGTTACAAAATGATTTAAGTTGAGAAGTGACAGTTCTTACCCTATTTTCATTTCTACTCCTCAAAAGAAATAATTTCTAACTGTATAAATTTTTGTTTGTTTCTTAATAGCTTTAAGCACATGCTTATGTTATTTTCTTGACCTTTTAGCTGTGAGCAATGTCTTTTGAGTATTTGCTCTGAAAAGTCAGGGCTAAGCTCACTCATACGTCCTGTTTTGTTTTTGTTTTTTGTTTTTCTTTGTGGCAGAACCGAGGATTGGACTCAGGCCCTTGCTCTTTCCAGGCAAACACTTATTCTACTGAGCCATCTCTCTGGCCCCTCATCCTGTGTTCTTTTCCTGAAATCTGTACATAATGAAGTGACAATTCTGAATTTCTTTAATATCAAGCAACTACTCCATGTTGAATTCAGCAAACAAAACTTGTATCATGTATGTGGTGATTTGGAGAGGATCTGGCCTGTTCCCCTAATTTCATGCGCTGAAAGCATAATCCTCTGGGTAATGTTATCTGAGGTGGTGAAGCTTTTGAGAGATGGTGCATTGTGGAATGTGATGGGTCACGGGGCATCACTCTCAGGAGGGCTTAGTGCAGTCTCAAGAAAACCATGTTGGTTCTCATGAGAGCAGATTGTTATAGTCTAGCCCCTGACTGTCTCTAGATTCTATATTATTGTGTGATTTCCCCATCTTTCACACATTTCTGCTCTAATGTCATTTACCAAGCTGTGATGTAGCAGATGGGCAGATGCCAGTGATGATAGAAGAAAATAAATGTCTTTTCTATATAGAGAACCAAACCTCAGGTACTTTGTGAAAGCAACAGAGAATACACCAAGAAAATGTCTCCCTAGTTTATAAATCAAAGACCTTACCAGTGCGCTCCTTTTCTTCAGGTTTCCAAATTCTGTTCAGTCTCCAAATTACTGTTCGCTGTTTGCTTATTTTACACTCTTAATAAGTAGAACATTATTAGTCAGTTCTGTAAATGGGAGACCTACGAGAAGCCTGAATGGTTATGATTAAGATCAATGCTGTCTTTTATGAACTTATGTAAGTTCAATAGTAGAAAAATAAGGGAAAATTTATTGAGGCCCAATGATTGTATCAGATATTAAAAGCTCATTAGCTCACAACATTAACTAATGTTGTGTTATGTAAAAAAGTGTTGTATGTTGGCATAATTTTGGATTATACTGAGTTAATGATAAAGTTCATAAATATCTATTCATAGAGATATGTATCTTAGACTTATTTGACAATGAACCCTTTATCAGTAAAAAGTCTTGATCATATTTTTACTTTTTTAAAAATTTGCAAGTGGGGCCAGGGAGATGACTCAGTGGAATAAGTGCTTCCCAGGCAAGTGCAAGGGCCTGAGTTCAATCTGCGGTTCTCCCCCGCCCCCAAAAAAGAATGTATTTGATATAGCTTCTTACAGTGCAACTCAGACTGTTGGTGAACCTCTTGTTTTCAGCCTGTCCATTGCTGGAATTACAGGTATACGCCACCATGACCAGTCTCTGTAGCCAGCTCAGTGTGCCCAAGGGTGGGGCTTGTGCAGCATGCGGTACTAGGGATCGAATCCAGTCCTTGAGCATTCCTAAGCAGATGCTTAGTCTACTGAGCAATCTCGCCAGTGCAATATTTTTTCAATATAATTTGATTTCTGCAAATAAAATTTTCTCTTTAGTTTGCTCTGGCAGCAAGATTATAGTGCTTTACAAATTTAACTTGAAGTGGAAGAATTTCTGGCTTCACCGTGTGCTGCTGGCAAGAGCTTTCCAGAGGTCCCTGCCCTGAAGGCTTCTGAGAGAGTGAAACCTTTGAGAGATTCTCTGCCTCCAATCCAGCCCAGCATGGCCCGGTGAGTGTGTGGAAGAGCTTCTGTGCTCTTTGGTGCTCTCTGGGCCAGGGGCACAATAAAAGGGCACCACAGGCTCATTGTTGTGCCACAGGGGCACAACAGGTTCACTTCCAAGGGCTGCAGCAAAAAGGAGTTGGACACAACAGCTAGATCCAAGCCAAGTATAACTCAAACTTAATAGATCTACACTCGAATCTCCTTAGGTACTAAGGTTACAACTGTACTACACCTCTACACTAAAAGTCAGAGGTCAGTGCTATACAAAATGAGACAAAGACAAGGAGCAAAATGCAATCTCAGGCCTTGAGCTCACTCATGATAAGTGCAGAGGACACTAGCTCAGCCGAAATCTATGACTTAACAGCGTCGAAAGCAAAGACACAACAACAGAAAGGTAAAGAGGAATGCAGAAGAGAAATAATTACTAAAATAAAAAATCTCTGAAACCATAGCATCTGAAGTAAAGAATCAAATGTAGACATATATGGAGGAAACACAATTTGAAAAAACTCTGCACTAAAATGATTAATAGCTACCTCTAAAGAAGACATCGATAAAAAAAATAGAAGAGATTAGAAATATGACAGATTCTTTGAATGAGCAATACAGGAACAAAATAACCACATGAAGCAGAGTCAAAGAGATATAGATGAAATTAAAATCTCAATCGCAAGTCTACAGAACCATTGGAGTGAATGTGAAGACAGAGTTTCAGGTCTTGAAGATGCTGATGCAGCCAGTGAAAAAGGTGGGAAAGGATCTCTTAAAAACAAAGAGGATGTAGGAAAAAATAATCCATTACCTGCAACATGATGTGGAGATGAACAATGTGCTACTAATAGGCATCAATGAGAAATAAGGAGTCAATACAAATGATATAAAAAGAATATGGGCAGAAGTAATAGCAGAAAACTTCCAAAATATGAGGAAACAATCTGAAATTCAGATAACAGAAGAAACAAAATACCAAATAACTTCAACCCAATTAAAAACACACTGAGATACTAGTCAAGATCCCAGAAATCAAGCACAATAATAATATACTGAAAGCCACTAGAGAAAAGAAGCAGATCACATTCAAAGGAAAACTCATCAGAATTCCTGTCGACTTCTCACAAACCATGAAGGCAAAAAGAGCATGAATCAGAGTACTTCAAGTCCTGTACGAATACAAATTCCACCCAGACTACTATACCCTTCAAAACTCTCTTTCAAGTTTGATGCAGAAATGAAATACTTCCATGATAAAGAACAACTAAAGAACTTCATGATGACAAAGCCATCCCTACACAGGCTACCAAAAGATGTTGTAGAGACAGACCACAATGACCAGAATGCCATGAACAAGAATGGAAGTAACCCACTAAACAGGACAAACAAACACAGGACAAAAAAGGAGTAAACAACAGCAGGTTAAAAACATGACAATTATAAATCAACACATCTCAATTATACCCATCAATGTAAATGGACTCAATTCACCAATTAAGAGCAATAGACTGGCACAGTGGATTGGGAAACAAAACTCAACAACATCCTGTACACAAGAAACATGCTTACTACAAAAAGACATTCATAAGTTTAAAGTCAAAGGATGGAAAACAATACTACATGCCCCAGCACCTCAGAAAAAAGCAGGAGTAGCAATTCTATTCTCAGATAGTCTCAACTTCAAACCAAGAAGGATAAAATGAAATTAAAAAGGCAACTATATATTGGTTAGGGGAAAAATTAAAGGGAAAGAGGTAACACTAATAACTATCCATGCACCAAACACAGGAGCACTCAACTATGTAAGACAAATCTTAGTGGACATGAAAACTCTAATATCCAAGACCACAAACTTGACAGGAGACCTTAATACACCCTTATCTCAAAAAGATAGGTCAACCAGACAAAAAAGTTAACAAAGAAATTGTAGAACTGAACCAGAGCCTTAACAAATGGACTTGGTGGACATATACAGAGTGTTCCACCCAACTATAGCTGAATACACATTTTTTTTTTGCTGCACATGGCTCATTTTTTAAAATAGACCACATACTAGTCCATAGGTCATGCGTCAGTATATGCAAGAAAACAGAAATTACCTCATGCATATTATCTGAACACAGTGCATTGAAACAAAATAAACAACAAAACAAACCAGAAAAACCCCCTAAACGTGGAAATTAAACAAAACCCTACTCGGCAATCAATGGGTCACAGAAGAAATAAAGCAAGAAATTCAACAATACCTACAATTTAATGAAAATTCAACCACAACTTATTGGAATTTATGGGATGTGATGGAAGTAGTTCTCAGATGGAAATTTGTAGCTGCAAATTCACATATTATGAAAACAGGAAGGGAACAAACAAACACCCTAAAGTGGCACCTCTGACATCTAGAAAAGGAAGAGCAAACCAAACCCAAAGCCAAAAGATAGCAAGAAATCATAAATATTAGAGCAGAAATTAATTCAATTGATATGAAGAAAACAGTTCAAAAATGAACAAATCAAAAAGCTGGTTCTTTGAAAGACTAAAATCTATAAGCCCCTAGCTAACCTCATCAAAAAAGGAAAGAAAAAATTCAAATACAAGCAATAAGGAATGAAAAAGGTGAAATCACCACAGACCCTGTGGAAATTCAGAAGAATGTCAATAGCTACTTTGAGAATCTTTACGCTCACAGAATAGAAGACACAGAAGAAATGGACAGATTCCTCGAAAGGTATATATGATCAAAACTGAATCAACAAATATAACAACTCTCAGTAACTCAATAACAGCCAATGAAATATGCGATGTCGAATTCAAGCACTTAAGTTAGTTGAATGACAACGGAGTGCCCACTTTTGACAGGTGTAGACAAAGGAAGGGGTGTAGAGGAAAGAACTGTGATGTGTGTGTATGGACAGAGCAGCTGGGATAGATGGCGCTGTGCTTCTGCATAATCCAATGGGAGGCACGATCTGCACTGGTGGTGGCTGGACAGCATATTGTGTCGGCTTCTAGTACTACGGTCATCCACTAGGAAAATAATTGTTGAATTTTTGATGTGATTCGGGTATAGGGAATGGGATAGGTAGGCAGCTACGCTCTTAATTTGCTGATAAGAGACATCTGCTAAAATAATGTCTGTAGGTGTGATATCGTGTATGCACCTTTTTACGATGCCAGAACATTGAGAACAGTTTGCAATGTATTAATTTGTCGAATCTGTCTTGTTAAGGTGTCGTGAAACTGTCTGATTGACATTTGTAGTTCAATAAAATAAAAAAAAAAAAAAGAAAAGAAAAGAAATATGAGATGTAATAAAAAACCTGCTGACAAAGCAAAGTCTGGGTCCTGATGGATTCACAGCTGAATTCTACAAGAAGTCTATAGAAGATATAATCCCTACACTCCTCAAACTCTTCAATGAAATGAAAAGGAAGCAGTCCTCCCAAAATCATTTCTGGAGGCAAGTATTATGCTGATTCCAAAACCAGAGAAATATACAACTAAAAAAGAGAACTATAAGCCAATCTCCCTCATGAACATAGATGCAAAAATAATAAAATCCTAGCAAATAGAATACAGCAAATCATCAAAAAGATCATGAACCATGAATGGGTAGGATTCATTCCAGGGATGCAAGCATGGTTCAATATTCGAAAATCTATAAATGTAATACACTATATAAATAGACTGAAATCTAAAAACCACATGATCATCTCAATTGATGCAGAAAAGCTTTTGACAAATTCCAGCACTCATTCATGTTCAAAGTCCTACAGAAAATTGGAGTAGAAGGACTCTATGTTAACTTGATAAAAGCCATCTATGACAACCCAATGGCTAATATAATCCTAAACAGGGAAAATCTGAAATCTTTTACTGTTAGATCTGGTACATGACATGGATGTCCTCTATCACCCCTTCTATTCAATGTAGCTTTGCAATCATAACCTATACCCATTACACAAGAGGGAAAAATAAAAGGAAAACGAATAGGTAAAGAAGAAGTTAAATTATCACTATTTGCAGATGACATGATACTTTACTTGGAAGACCCAAAAACTCCACCAAGAAGCTGCTAGAATTGATACACAAATTTAGTAGCATAGAAGGATACAAAGTCAATACTCAAAAGTCAATTTCCCTGAGAGGGAAATTATAGAAACAATACCCTTTACAATAGCACTGTGGAAAATGACATACCTTGGAATTCACTTAACCAAAGAAGTCAAAATCTTTTCACAGAAAATTACAACACCCTAAGAAAAGACATTATAGAGGATTTCAGAAAATGGAAAGATATTACTTGCTCCTGGATAAGAAGAACCAATATCATGAAGATGGCTATACTCCCAAAATTTTTGTACAGATTTAATGCAATCCATATCAAACTGCCAGAAATTTACCTCCCAGACCTAGAGAAATCATTCATAAAATTTATTTGGAACAAGAAAAGACCCAGACTAGTAAAGGCAATCCCTCCCTTGTGGCCACCAAAATCAAGGCAGGGGGCATTACAATTCCTGACTTGAAATTATACTACAATGCCACTGTGATAAAATCAACATGGCATTGGAAAAGAAATAGTCCTGAGGATCAATGGAATAGATTAGAAGATGCAGAGGCTTCTAAGAAAAAATTCAGCCACTTAATCTTTGACAAAGGGGCCAAACATTCTTATTGGAAGAAAGATAGGCTCTTTAACAAATGGTGCTGGGAAAACTGGCTCTCTATATGCTGAACACTAAAACTTGACCTGGGTCTATCACTATGCACTGAGCTAAAGTCAAAATAGATTAAAGATCTAAACATTAAAACAGAAACACTCAATCTCCTGGAAGAGAATATAGAAGTCTTGAAGACAGTCGTAGGCAGAGTTTGTGAACAAACGTGTATTCGCATGGGAAACACTTGAAAGAATTAACAACTGGGACCAACTCTTATTGAGAAATTTTTGCAAGTCAAAAGAAACTGTCAACAAAGTGAAAAGACAACCAACAAATTAAAAAAAAATCTTCACTAATAAGCACTCAAACAATGGTCTGCTCTCTAGAATTAATAAAGAAGGAAAATACAGTAGAGCCCTCAAATTTAAAGACCCAGTGCAGAAATGGGTGTCCGAGATGAGTACACGTTTCTCAGAGGACAAAATTAAAGATGTGAATAAATATCTGAAAAAAATACTCCACAGCACTAGCCAGTCATGAAGTGCAAATTAAAACAACACTGAGATACCACCTCACACCAGAAAGAATGGCCATCATAAAGAAATCAACTAACAACAAATGTTGGAGAGGTTGTGGGGAAACGGGAACACTTCTCCACTCCTGGTGGGAATGTATACTGGTGCAACCATTGTGGAGATCAGTGTGGAGACTCCTCAAAAGAATAGGACTAGAAATCCCATTCAAGCCAGCTATCCCCCTACTGAGAATTTTCCTGGAGGAACTGAAAGCATCATATCATAATGATATATGTGTACCTGTGTTTATAGCTGCACAATTTGTGATATCCATATCTTGAAGACAACCAAAATGCCTGTTACATGAGGAATGGTTGAAAGAATGTGGTATTTTTATACAATGGAGTATTACTCAACCATAAAGAATGATAAACTTGAAGAATTTATATTTAAGTGGATGCCACTTGAACATTTTCTCATAAGTGAAATAAACCAGACACACATGTATAAATATTGTATAGTCTCCCTAGTATAAGAACTCAAAAGAAGAAATACAAATGGAAAGATATAACACAACTAAAAGGAAAGTGAGAACTTGAGGACTGGACAACAAAGAGTGGGTAAGGAGAAAAGCTGGGAAACAGGACAGGGACAAAGCCATACATTTGTACACACAAGATAGGCAAGGCAAAGATCCTGAGATACATCAGCAGGTTTTTGAAAGTAGCAGTTAAATGGTAGCATTCTGAACTTGAATATCTTTAGACGCTGATGCCTGTGATCCCAGCAACTGCACTGAAGATAGCAATGTGCAATAGAAGGGTCATACTTGGAATGCTTGCCATTCTGGTCTACTGCATACATACTTCCTGTCATGACATACCAATTATTACCATACTGTCTCACAAGTAAATGCTTTTTTTTCAGGGGGGTTGGCGGGTAATAAATGGAAAAAAAAGACACAAGGGAAAAAATGTTGTAAGACTGTTCTGATACAAGGCTGTATATGGTTAGATTTCTAAATTTCTGTGTAATAATATGAATATAGTACTATTTTAAAATATTTTTTCCTCATATTCTGTAAAGATTTAAAATTCGATGCATCAGTACTTGATGGAAAATATCTGTTCCGCGTCTTGCCTGAGATGTTTGATATTTAGACAGATAGTTAGGGTAAACTGAACTGTAGGGTAATAATCAGCTTCTCTTCTGGATGGTTAACAACCAAAGTTTGCATATCAAAAATTGGAGAAATGGAAGGGCTCCAAGGTTAGTCAACATTTTAGCACTAGACTTTCAAGATCAGTGAAGACTCAGGACATAGGAGAAACTGTACTTTTACATCATGGAACTCAGTTGTGTTCCAAATTTTCTGATCAAGGAGATTACGGAGCCAAAGAGGAATGGGACTGATTATGTATCGTGTGCCTAAGGAAAGTCACGTAGAGCGAAAACATTCTCTCAGGCTTTCACAGAGAGTAAATTCGTCAAGAAATGGCCGTGACTCATGCACACAGCTGACACTGACAAAAGATCTGCAAAGTGAGTTACAGGGTTACAGAATAAACCCTGAGGGGACTTGACTGACCTCATCAGTTACAAAAGTTACATTTCTTATTGTATAGGTCTTGCTTTATCTTGGTCTTAACCATCCAGCATAAAAGTATAAAAATGAGGTATATAATGTAAAGCCACAATAATATGCTTAGCTGTAAATGGCTCTCATCAACAACTTCTGTGGATAACCTACCAATATTGTGGACTGCTGGAATGTGTTAGAGTGTTTCACTGAATTCAAGCAGCTATAATAATTGAAAGACAATAGAATACTCATCTCTGACAGTACTTTGAAGTACCCAAAAAAGGGGAATTCAAAGTAAAGACCATTCTGTATTTGTACATACAGAACAGTTAGTATAAATATGCAGCTACTTTTGCATAATTCTATGAGAAGAAAGATTTGCACTAAGTGTTTGGACAGGATATCCTGTCTGCTTCTTGTACTATGGATAACCACAAGAAAGATAAAAATGTAAAAAATATTAACTACTGAAACTGTAGTATAATTCAGCTTTAAAAAATGATAGGTATACAGCTACATCTCTTATTTCAATGAATAGAGGCATCTCCTCTAATAGTGTTTGTAAACAGAATATCATGTCTGCACCTTGTACAACAAAAAAAACACTAAGAAAATGAAATACAATGTATTAATTATTGAATCAGTTGTACTAATTTGATTCAAAACTGTTTCATTGCTATTTGTTCAATAAAATTATTGAGAAAAAAACAAATTTAACATGAAAATAACTTAACTTTTTACATTTTGGAAGATTACAAAAAGAATTATAGGCATTATATGCTTCTTTTACATTTGAAACAATGTTATTAGCCTTTTTGGAGAAACAAACAGTTGGAAAATCTTTTGATTGGTCATTGTAGATTTTATACATACACACACACATGTATTCTGTGTCACTGTAGGTTTTATACATACACACACAAATATATTCTGTGTCATTGTAGATTTTATACATACATATACACACACATATTCTGCCTCATTATAGATTTTATACATACACACACATATCTATCTACTTAGTGATTCAATTTTGGAATTTTTGTTTAGAAAAGTCTAAAGTTTTAAAAAACAGCTATATAAACCTAGAACATCTAATCCATATATATATATATGGAGAGAGAGATAGAGAGAGAACCTTTCCTGGTCCTCATCTCAGTCTGGGAAGTTTATATTTATAATTTCATTGCTAAACTGTTAGAATCTCATCAGGTTAATCACAATCTACCACACCTAGTGCAACCCACTGTGAGGATAAAGACACTAAGACATATTTATAGTTATGGGCCCTAAGTTGAACCATGGTGGTGGCTATCTGGAACAAAGGCCTCAACTCAGAGACGATCCCACGTTTATTTAGTCATGAAGGAGGAGTGGCTGGAGGATAAGTGACTGAGAATGGCAGGAAATAACTGAGTGCTGTGAGCTAGGCTAGGGAGGAGGCATGCATTCACCTCTGCAATATTCAGAGAGAAAAATATGCAAAGAGTAATGTACATTACACAATTTAGATTGAATCTAAAGTTTTGGGGTTAGTGCCTTAATTGTGATATATAACTTTCCAAGAACCAGGAAATCATAGCCGTTATCTTGAGGCTGAGTCCAGCTGGCAGCATGGAACATCGGCCGTTCATCCTGTATCGACCCAGCTCATATTAAACAGCAGCAGGTGGGGGTTACCAGGGAAACCCATGTGCCATCTTCAAAGACTAACAGCAGCACCTCAGCTCTACCAATATGCATTGCTTAAAACTAACTGAAGGGATAAGGAAAAGCCCTAGCCAGCCATGCACATATCTCCCTGTACCTATCAACACATGGAAATTAGGTCCTTTTTCTTAAGCAGAGCTGCCCAGGTGTTCCACCACAATATGTTTCTATTTGTATCCACCCTAATTTTGTAATTTTGGGTTTGGATTAGTTGTGCAGTTCATATTCTTTTATATTTTTCAAAACACGTTTTTTGTTTCCTAGCTACCTAAATGATCGTTAATTTTTTTCTTTCGTTATTTTCTTTCTTCTTTCACAGACATGTCTTAAAAATCTTCACCTAAATTCTTGATTTGTAGGCTTGTGAATGTGTGCTCCAGCACAGTTCTGACAGTGACACTTTGTGGGAACATTCGGTCTTATTTATGATTCATAATATTTTAAAGTCTGTGCCATTAGTGACGCTTTCCTAATTCTTTCAAGGCACACCTCATTTTTTATTTTACTCAAAATTCCTCTTGGCTATACAGAGGGCTTTAAAATTTCCATATTTTCATTGGAACTTGTTTTTTTTTTTTTTTGTATTTTAGGAAAGGGTCTACTGGGTGTTCAGGGTCTCACTACTAGAGTGGGCTCAGAGTGATCCTCCAGTTGACAGGCTCCCGAAAGTTGGGATTACAGGCATGAGCCACCATGCCCAGTCTCTTCTTTTAAATAGTAATTTTGCTGAGAAAGAAATAGCATTGAGACGGTTTTAAAACTGGTTAGTAGGATAGTTATAATAGTCAATACATTGCATACTGTATCTTTGTAGTAGTTATTCATAGTACAAAATGCCAGTATGATATCTTGTATGAACACAATTAGTACAAATCTTTCTTCTCATTGAACTAAGAGAAAATAGCTTTATATCTATCCGATTTTGCATATACAGATATATATTTTTTTCACTAAAAAATGGTCCTTGGTTTATATGCCCCTTTTTGTTTGCCTTAGTCAAAGATGGGTATTCCATTGCCATTCGAATATTGTAAGTGCATGAATTCAGCAAAGTAGTGCAGTATAGTTCAGTACTTCATAATAGTAATGGGTTAGCCACAGGACTGGCAATGTCAGAAGTTGGTGACTTACAGCTCAACATGTTAATACGGTTTACTTTTTATACATCATTTTTATACTTTTCTGCTGGATGGTTAAGACCAAGATAACTGCTGGTGGGAATGTAGACTGGTGCAACCATTATGGAGATCAGTGTAGAGACACCTTCAAAAACTAGGACTGGAAATCCCATTCAATCCAGTTAGTTACCCACCTGACTGGGAATTTTCTCAAAAGAACTGAAAACATCATATCATAGTGATATATATGCACCTATGTTTATAGCAGCACAATTTGTGATATCCAGATCTTGGAAGCAATTAAAATGCCTGTCACCTGAGGAATGGATGAAAAAGTTTTCGTATTTTTATACAATGGCATATTACTCAGCTATAAATAATGATAAACTTGAAGCCTTCATGTATAAGTGGATGCCACTTGAAGATATACTCCTAAGTGAAATAAACCAGACCCACATTGGGTAAATATCACATAGTGTCCCTAGTGTAATAACTCCAAAGAATACATGAAAATTGAAAGGTATAACACAATTAAATGGAAAGTGAGAACCTAAGGATTAAATAATGAAAAGGCAAAGGAGAAAAGCTATGAAACATGGCAGGTGAAAAACCATACATTTATATACACAAGAGGGTTAAGGCAATGATCCTGAGAATCTTCAGCAGGTTTTTGAAACTAGCAGTTAATTGGTAGGTTGCTCACCATGACTAATTATATATGCTGATACCTGTGAACTAAGCAACTGCACTTGAGATAGCAATGTGTAATACTAGGGTCATGCTTTGAATGCCTGTCGCTTTGGTCTTCTAAAAGTATACTGTCTCTAATGTCATATCAATTACTTCTATACTCTCTCTCAAGTAAATGATTCTTTAAAAAAAAGTAATAAATGAAAACAAGAGACAAGAAAAAAATGTCATACCCAGTCTCAATTGCCCTCTGAGCATGCCCTGGGGGTAGGGCTAGCAAAGTAGGCCCTGGGGATTGAATCCCAGGCCCCTGTGCCTGCTTGCAGGCCCTTTAATTCGCTGAGCTCTTTGGCTCACCCTTTTGTTTAATTTAAAAAATTTTTATATTATTCACATTTATATTTGGAAGATGTGACCTATTTCTAGTCTGAATATAGCATATTAAAAATCTTCTAGTTTAGTTGAAGGGTTTTTTTTTTTTTTTTGTCATTTTAGTGTTTATTCATAGTAGAAGTTGCAGACACGATATCTTGTCCACAAACACAATTAGTACAAATTTTTCTATTCATTGAATTAAGAGAAAGTAGATGTATATCTATCCTATTTTGAATATACAGATACAAAATGGTCCTTTATTTGTATTCTCTTTTTTTTTTGTTTAGTTTTGTCAGAGATGGGTAGTCCATTGTCATTTAAATATTGTAGGTGCATGAATTCAGCAAAATAGTCCAATATAGTTCCGTAGTCCACGATAGTAGTGGGTTATCCATAGGACTGGCTACTTTTCAAGTCTGATGGAGAATTGTCATTCTTTGTTGCAAATGGTTTCCTAGGAAGCATTGCTTATCACTTCCTTCTTGGCTGTCATGTTCAATCTTTCATGTGACTCCCTGCTGTTTTTCTTTCCCTCCTTCTTTTCAGCTATCATAGCCCCATAATTTTTATTTCTTTTGGCAGAATAACTTTCTAGGGTGAATTACTCAGCAAGATTGGGAAAGGTGACTCACACTTTTTTTAAAATTTTTTTTTCTTCCTTTATTTTTTATTTTTGTTTTATTGAAGTACAAATATCAATGAGACAGTTTTAAGATACCTTGACAAGATGGATTTGATAAATTAATACATTGCAAACTGTTTTCATATTGTTTTGGTATCATAGAAGGTGCATACATGATATTATACTTACAGACATTATTGTACCGTATGTCTCTTATCAGTAAATAAAGAGAGTGTAGCCCTTTGCGTATCTTATTTTTTATACCTGAATTACATCAAAGATTCAATAATTAATACTTTCTACCTTATTTTCCTAGTGGTTGTCCATAGTACTAGAAGCCAACATAATATCCTGTCCACCCACCATTAGTGCAAATCTTGCCTCTCATAGAATTATGTAGAAGCATGGCGTATCTATCCCAACTGTACTGTCCATATACACACACATCATGATTCTTCCTTTCTATACCCCTTCCTTTGTATACACCTGTCAAACATGGGCACTCCATTGTCATTCAACTAATTTAGATGTTTGAACTCAACAACACAATCCAATACAGTCCAGCATTCTACAACAATAGTGAGTTATCCAAAGAAGTTGTCGACCATAGCCATTTACAGCTCAACTTAATTATTATGGTCCCGCGGTGTATACTTCATTTTTATACTTTTCTGCTGGATGGTTAAGACCTAGATAGAGCAAGGCCTATATACCAACACATGTACTTTATGTTTTTTACGAGGTCAGTGAAGTCCCCTCAGGGTTTATCTTGTAGTCCTGTACCTTATTCTGTAGATCCTTTGTCTGTTTTGGTACCAGAAATCTAACTCAGGACTTCACATTTGCCAGGCAGGGGCGGTGCCCCTGACCTATATCCACAGCCTTATGATGGAGGTTTTGTGAATTGTTTCTGCTAAAGAAACATCTTTTAGTTGCAGAATTTGAGGTAATGTTGCCCTACATTGTATCTATATGTTGTATAGATTTGAAAGGTAAATCTGACATTATAATTACTAGTATTTCTTTGAAACTGATTTTACTACTGTTATTTTTGTCTTTATTGAAGGTGTTTTCTTCAGGTATCTTTGCTTCTTCCTGTGGACTTTTTTTTTCCCCAAAATTTTGATGTTTTGTTTAAAATTAGATATTTACTATCAATAGGAAGTTTCATGTTGCTTTTCTTTTATCTTAAAGGTTACATGTTAGTTACTTTTCTCTCCCTGCTGAGACAAAAATACCTAATACTTAAGGGTAAAGGAGGAAATGTTCATTTTGCTTGTAGTTTGCAGGGATTGAAAGATAGCTCAGTATTCAAGGCATGGTTATGTATGGGGCCCAGGATTTAATAATAGGACATCTCACCAGAGAAGGTTAAAAATGCATTTTAATTTCTAATAGTTTTATTTTCTTCTTTTGTAGGATTCATTCTTTTTTTTTTTTTTTTTTTTTTTTTTTTGGCAGAACCAGGAATTGAACTCAGGCCCTTGCATTTGCCAGGGAAACACTTATTCCACTGAACCATCTCCCCAGCCCTGGATTCATTCTTCAGGTTTTCTTACATGTGTTCATTTTTTTTCTTAACACATATAAGATTATATTTTCAGGTTACTAGTATACCCAATTAAGACTGCTACTGTCATATAATCTGAGTGTTAAAACTTCTGTATTTTTACAACATTGAGATTTTCTAACCAGTGACACAGCTTATGTCTCCATTTATTTATTTCTCAGTAAAACGTAAAAATTTTTATACATCCAGAGTTTTCACACAAAACTTATTTTTAGTGTTTAAAAGTAGTGTTATTATAATTTTATTTATTTTATTCTAGTTTTCTAAAAGCCTATTTAGAGGGCCAGCCAAATAGCTCAGCAAATTAAATCACCTGTAAGCAGGCGCAAGGCTGGCATGCATTGAGACAGCAATTGAGACAGGAGGTGGTCGCGTATGCCTGTAATCTCAGCTCTTACGAAGCTGTAAACAGAATGATGACTGACAGTCCAATTTAGTAGTGAGACCCTAAACATCCTGTAGACCCTTCCCTAAAATATAAAAATTAATTAATTTTAATTAATTAAAGCTCATTTAGAATATTTTTTCTATTTTATGCATAAAATTGCAAAGTTCATATTTATAGTTTAAGCGACTTCTTAAAGAAACTTTTTTAGTTTAACATTTGTTTAGTTAATTCTTTGGATGTTTTGAGAATAATATTATTTTAACTCTTCTTTAAAGTTGTCAAAGCAGGGGCCAAGGAGATGGCTCAGTGGAATATGTGCTTCCCTGGCAAGCACAGGGGCCTGAGTTCAATCCTCAGTTCCTAAAAAAAAAAGTTGTCATAGCTAGTATATATAATAGAATTATATTAGTATAATGTAATTATATTATATAGAAAATAATTTATATATTAGATAATTCAGTGAATTTTACACATGTCACATATATTAAAAATCTTATTTACAGTAGTCTGGTATTCAAATTAATCTAAGAGCCTCTCATACTGTTTAAGAAATCTCTGACTTCCTGGGTGAAATGTGTTCTTTCAGAACCCAGTTCCTGATAACCCTGTGTGGTAAGTATTACCTTCTACTATCATGCATATTTTTATCTGTTCCCCTTTTTACCTAGCTCAGAACTTCTCAAACTTCATTGTATATAAAGCACCCCAGAATCTATCTGCACTGCAGATCTAATTCCACAGTTCTGGCACTGTGCCCAAGTCTACATTTAAAGGTCCTACCCAAGTTTTCATGCTCTTTGAAAATTCAGTTTAGCTGCCTCTGGAAAATATTGATTAAACTCCCCTTTCTTCCTTTGTAGAATATGAAACTAGTCCATAATTTTCATCTCTTTTTAATATCAAAATAAGTTTAGCAGGGTTTCCCACCAACTTTTCCTGACCCAGAATGTGGGGCTAGCTAAAACAGTTTGCTCAAGGAGAAACATTGAATACTTCATGTCTTGCAAAGAAACTTACAAGAGCAGTATGGCCTAACTAAGGACACAGAGAACCTACTGTGCTAGGGATCTATGCATAGCCCTGGAGCGCCTCTCAGGAGCTCTTCCCACATTAAAAAAAAAAAAAAAAAAAAAAAAAAACATTCACAGATGCATACAGATGTGTCACGGCCCACAATAGCAAGTTGCTTCCTCACTCTCTTGATATTGCTGCTTAGGTGGTCCTCTTTCCTGTCCTGTGATCACTCCACCAAAATCTGCCATGGATCAATCTGTGGTCCAAACCAAGGTCTTCAGAGTTTAAGGCAGACTCATTTGGAATAGGCACTTATTATGAGAAAATCTGATAACTTTGTAAACAAAATGTTCCCACAGCGACAGCATATCTTTTGGCATTGCATATGGACAATGTTACCACTGAGTTGGCAGGTCGCCCATAATCTGAACCAAGATAGCTCTGAAGTCTTGGTCTTCCTATGCTCATTGTCTCACACGTGGGCTTCTTCTACAGTCCTCCAACGCACCAAGCAGCCCGTGTTTGGCCTTCACTCTTCCTGAATCATTTCGCCCACTCTAACTGCATCCCTTACACCCCACTTGTTCAGATCTCAGCCTTTTCCTGACAACACTGTGTAAAATTACATGGGTTGTCTCTCTGTGCACCGTTATCCTAACATGTTTTTCTCAACAGCAGCCACAATTTCTTTATGTATATTATTTGTGATTTATTTACTGTCTCAATTCACCACAGAGTGTCAAGGAATACTTGTTCCCACTGTAATGAGCTAGAGTTAAGAGTAAGCACCCAGTGATAAATGGATTGAACATTCCAGTCTTGAGAGAGGATACAAATGAGCCAGAATTTGTAGCTGTAGAAGCTTTTGCTCTGTTATAAAGAATGAATTTGCCCCCAAAGTATATAAATAAATGTCATATATGGAAGCTAAGAAACTTTTAACCTGTAAGTTTTACATGAGTGACTTTACAGAAAGCCTTTGTTGGAGTATTATTTACAATTAATTATACTTTACTACTGTGGTTATTTGGGTAAGATTATTAGATTGTATTTTCTGACATTCAGCCTCTGACATCAGTACAATTCAATCTTAGATTATACAGTGCTTGAGGCCAGGTCTGGTTTGGATTAAATCCATATTTTAAAAATTCGAGCATTGATTTATTTCATGCCTGAGGTCAATCCAATTGGAACATGCTCCATGCTTCATAAGCAAAAACCAAAACAGTAAAAGATTCCAATTCCAAGACAGAAAAGCATTCAGGTTACTAACAAGTGTATCTGTTTGACCTTAATCAGAAACACATATTAATAAGAAAACCTTGTCAGGATCTTGGCCATTTTGAAAGGATGTCTATTGCAATTCCACTCATGATGATTGCTTATTATTGTGCACTTTTAAGATTGTGCATCTTAAACAGAATCTTTGGCATTTTAGTTCTGGTCTTAGATTGCCAGAAGAGTTAGTGAAGTGCCATATATGTGCTTGGTTGTCACCTACCCTCCTGCCTATGCCACCATACCCAGAATCCAGCTGTGCTCATAACAGATTATCTGGATCCCGGTCTTCACCAAAGCTTTCTATATCCCTAGGAATCTCCTAGATACACAGTGGGGGCAGAGCCGCTAGGCTACCCCTACTGCTACATTCTTCCTCCTACCAACTATTTGCTTATCTTTCTTTCCTTCAACTTGGAGGCTAATTGTACCTCAAACAATGGAACTTTCCAGTACCGGAAATGTGAAAGCTGGAACTGAAATAACAGCCTTCTCTTAGGTGTTCTGCTGTATTTGCTCTACACTAAATTCTAATGTCTATAGCTAGTGAACATTAAAATGGACAGCAGCAAAACACAGAAAGAAGGATGTCTCTTGATCCTAGAGCTTGGCCTAGTTGTAGATTTCTCCATCTTCTTTTATTACAAGCAGGTTTCCACAAATAGTTAAATGAACTTTTAACTATTGTCATTATTTCATGAAATACTCAGTGTTAATACTTCTTACTATTATTATTTTATGTAAATGTCTGAAAAATTTACATGCATAGATAATTATTACACATGTTACTTCTGAAGCCAACATCATAGTTTAGAGCAATTAACTCAATTTCATAAAGGGACTGGGATGAGGGTCCACACCTACTGACACGTGCTAAAGTAGCTAATTCACATCGTCTTCCTATTCTGCACATATTCATTCTATGGTGCATTCAATTTGGTCTACAAAAATCTGATTTGAATATGGCAAAGTTGCCCATCAGTAGATGAAGTTTGGCTTTCATTTTTCTTCACTGAATATGGCTATTTTTTAATATTTTCTCTCTTGCCTGTGGTGACTATGCTCTCTGAGAGTCCCACTTGATGCTCCAACTGCTTCTACTCAGGCTTTTTCCCTCTGTCATCTAGTTTGATTGCAGTTTGTCTGAATTTGTATCTGCACATTCCCTTACCAGGTTCCTCCCACTCTACCACCTTCTCCTCCTTTTTCTCTTCTTCCTCTCTTTTTCATTCCTACTCTTCCTTCTCCCCTTCTTCTCCTCCTTCCTTCATCCCCTCTTTTTCCTCCCATTTTTCCTTCTCCTTTTCTCCTCCTTTTCATTGTTCTCTCTCCTCTTCTTCCTTTCCCCTCCTCCATGTTCTTGTCTTTTTCCTCTTTCTCTTCTTCCTCATCATCTCTTCCTGCTTCTCCTTCTCCTCATCTTTCTCCTCCTTTTCCTTCTTCACCTTATTCTTTTGCAGTACCATGAATTGCACCCAAAAATTTTGCATTGATCTTCATTCCTCTGTGGCCTTTTAATGTTTTATTTTGAGATAGAGTAAGTTGCTAAATTGCCCAAGTTAGATTAGAACTGTGATTCTAGTATTGTAAGAAAGGTTCAGTCTCCAGGAATTCTGGTATTATACAAAGATATTTCTTCTATCTTTAAATATTTGTACAACTTTTCCTGCGTTAATATTTCCTCTAAGTGACATCTTTAAACCAGAAATTTCAAGTAAGTATAAGAATTTGAGATGTCAATAGGACACATCTTTACTGCACAGCAAGTGTTTTAAATTTGATTTAAAACAAATGTAGCTCCTTTTTGCTACATTTATATGTGGCTTTTGCAAATGCTTGTAGTAGTATAAAAATACTTATTTAAACTTGGGGCCATAGATATTGGATAGGGCCTTAATGCCACTAGTTGGGAACAAAGACATCCTACATAGAATAGGGCGCCCCCACGACTGTAGGAGAGTTCGTGGGGGGGTTGTTTTCCAGACAAACCATAATAACATCTTAAAGTCATTTTGTTTTACTCAGAATGAGGAAAACAGAAGATTTTTTTTTTTTTTTTTTTTTTGAGCAGAACCAGGGATTGAACTCAGGCCCTTGTGCTTGCCAGGAAAGCACTTATTCCACTGAGCCATCTCCCTGGCCCCTGGAAAAAGATATTTCCTAGATATTTTTCTGTGCAGTTGGATAAGAAAAAATTGGGTCTAATCAGCTCCTGGAATTTCTGAGGGATCCAGATATATAACTTCCCTTTCTCAATTTGGGAGGTTGGTTGCACTTCCAAGACCACCGATGTTGTCAAAGTGAGGCGGAGTCAGAAACCAACCCAAATGAAGGTCTAAGAAGTTACTAAGTGTTATTTATTCCTCAACTCAACAGGTGAATGCTAGTAATGAGCAATGTGGGGAACACTGAATTTTGATACCCCTGACATAGTGAAAGCATGACACAAAATGTTAAGAGTCTTCCCTGAACTCCACCTCCAGGAATGTGGGGAGAGCTTGGCTCTCCTACTCAAGGAAGAGTTGCTAGGCTACATCCCAAGTCCAGGGGCCTTGTCATACACACATTATGTCCCAAGTATTCATTCCTGTGTCAGCCATTTTGAATGCTAAGGGGAAAAAAAAAGATCAGAAGAATATGTTAAATGTGTCTGAGTCAGACTGAAATGGCCACAGTAAAGTATTGGTTCAACCTGTCCTGTCACTCTTACTTTCCACTTAAGTTACTTTTTATTTGTCACAATCTTATCTTTGTGAGAAATGAGGCATATAGTTCCTGCTTTTCCAATTTTGAGAGAATACTATCCCAAGATGTAGGACAGAGGTGGAGACTAGTCTGCCTGAAAAAAAAGGACAACGTAGAGAAAAATAATACCCACACAAGGATCTATCTCCACGGTAATTCAAATGTGGCTATTGGAAGAATATTGAAGAGGCATGGTTAGTTGAAGAAATGCAACAAAGAAATGAAAAAAGCACACCACAGGTTGTTGAGAAACATTCAGGAGTGGGAAGAGCTTTCTTCTTGAGACCATGATTCAAGATAGGAGGTGACTAAGGATGTGTTGGGAAAAGAAATTAAAGTAGGGCTGGGTTTAGCCTGGGAAGCCCCTCAGAGAGAGAGCATGGATTTTATTCTGCTTGGTATAAGGGTTGTGTGAAAGAATCTGAAGACAGATATAGTGTGTGTACTGTAGACAGGAGGCCAGGGTATAAGACAAGCAGAAGTTAATCCATTGAAATATAAACATGGCTAATAGTAGAGAGAAAATAGCCTTTAAGCCTTTTGCCATATTTGGTAGAAAGAAAAGAAACAGGTATGGTGGAACACAGCTGTAATCCTAGTGCTTGGGAGGCTGAAAACAGGAGGATCACTATGAGTCTGATCTGTTTAGTGAGACCCTGTACATCCTGTACTAAATACATTAAAAAAGTCTTCAAAAAGATACTTAAGTACAGAAAAAAAAAAAAGGTTTACTGATGAGATAATAGTCATTCAAGGAGTTGGACAACTTGAATAATGTCTTTCAACTATTTCTGGAAAACTGCACTATTTCTTTAATTTCTGTCCCATACTAATATACCACGTTCTATAAACGTAGCAAATTTGCTCAAATGTACACTCAAGTGTTACATAAATTTAAGCTGACTCCTTAAGATAAATAAATGTTATACACTGTAAAAAGGAAATAGTCCAGATAACTAGAAATATTTCCAGAATCGGACAGCATTAAAGAAAAGAAACCAAATGTTACTGAATGTATGAAATATACCAGGCTTCTAGGAGAGAAATAACATTAAATATGCCTCAGACCATGGTCAGTTATGCTCACAAAGTTGAACATCTTTGAGGAGCATTGTTATGGGCTCCAAGTCCAACACAAAGCAAAGCAATTCCTCATAATGATAAGATGGAATAAATTGGCAGAGTTGTCAACAGCACAAGAATGGTTGCACGGCATACAGAGAACCCACTCTAGTGCCTTGAATCCTGGATATGTGATAGAAACACTCACCACAAGCCCTAACCTTAGAAGACTTTATTCAGAACCTTTTCTTTAGCCATTATATTATGGCTCTGGAAGACCAAAGTGTGGAGCCATTGGAAGAAGAGAGAGGATGGGCGCTGAGGGTTCACTTAGCACCTATTCTGTTTTTTACTGTTGCCATACAGAGCATTACATCCTCGGTGACTTAACCCAAATTTATTTTCATATAATTCTATAGGCACATTTGTTCCAGCTGCTAATGGCCTCCTGTAGCCCTTGGCTTGGGACCCTGTGCTTCATGTTCAGAGTACATAGATGCTGTCTCTGGTTCTGACCTTGCATCTCCCGGTTCTCTGATGAGTCCATCTGCCCTCTACTTCTATTTCACAAAGCTACAGTGTATGTGTCCAAGTATGTACACGTATGTACATATGCATGCATGCACACATACAGTACTGGGGATTGTGCCAAGGATTCTTGTGCTGAACTATATATCTCCAGTCCTTCTTTATTTTTTATTTCAAAACAAGTTCTCACTAACATACCCAGGATAGACTTTAACTTACCAGAGTCTTGCTTCACCCTCCCAGAGTATGGGATACATGGGCACATACACCCACACACAGTTCAAAGGAAGGTTGACATTAGGCAAACCCCAACTGAGCAACCCAAGACACTGTCTCCAGGTTACTGATCTTAATTTCATCTGCAAATTCCTTTCTTTTCATACAAATTAACATGGACAGCTCTCAGCAATTAGGACATGAATATCTCTAGGAACCATGAATATCTCTATATTCATGGTTCCTACCCCACCACTTTCTTCATGGTCTTTCAATTTCCTTTTATGTATTACATAAGTTTTAAAAGAAACTTTGCTAGATATCAAATCCTGAGAACACCATTCAAACTTCTATTTAATTGCTCACAATCTTATCCAACAACAGAGCACTATGCTTCTCCTAAGTATCTGGAATTCTGTTAATTTTTGAAACAAATGTGTTGTATGAGTCCCTGCACTTGACCTTTTTTTATTCCTATTGTGCAAGCTCTATCTCAAATGAAAAGAGATATGTTTTGGGGAGGAAAGAACTCATTTGACTGAAGAATTTTTGTAACATGCTTAGTTTCCTGGCACTATAAAACTGTTCTGATGACGAGAGAATTTAATTTTCAAATGCACTGCATCTATCCTTATAGTGCATAGAGAAGTATTTTTATATCCAAGGCATGGGTTAAACTTTGGAAGGCCTCTAATTGCCTGTAAGTAGAGATTAGCGGGTGCATAAATACTGCCCCAAGAAGGAGCTGATTCCTGAGGAACGAAGATTTTCCTGGCCACAAAGTACGCAAGGATTTAGCTTTCTCTTGAACTGCTCCCGATATGCATCTCGGCAGATAGAATTCTGCTGCCCCCTACTGGCCTTAGAATTTTCAAATCGTCAGAACTATACAGGTAATTTCTATGTGGATCTTTACATTCATTTCTGATTTGCAGCCTCAAGTCTGATCCTTTCCACCAAAATCTGTCAGTCATCCATAGAAGTAAACTCTCCAGCGCGTTGTGTATTCAAAGCTGCTAGGCAGCTACATAATCCAGGGTAAGGGAATATTGCAAAGCTTCAGTGGGACCAAGGAGATGGAAGAAAGAGGCTGATGTAGCTGAGATGAGATGATGGAAGGGCTTTGTGCCTAGCCAGAACTCCAGCACGTGTTCTATAGTGCTTGAGAACGAGAGAATCTGGTTGCTGCAGGGTACATTGGGGCTACCTTTTTGTCATGGGGATGGGGTATACAGTGAGATTTTTTTCTAAGGAAAAAAGTATTGTATTTGGTAGTATTTACAGTATGTCAGAAGATTAAGGGATAATTAGAATTTATGTTAGAGAAAACTAACGGTACACTAGTACTACCTTGCCACTTTAACGTGAAGAAAATATTCTTAACTTAAACACAAGAGAACTAGAAAGAGTTAGGGGGAAAAATCACATTATGGGAATTGCTTTAGCAGATTATGTCCGTAGATCCTGTGAAAAGCCAAGAATGTAGCCCATAGTCAAATAAATGCTAAGTGACTCAATAGGGAATTTTGCTGATAATTTTGCTGGTAATTGTTCAAGATAAGAAAAATACTTCAGCGCTGGCTATGTGATGCAGTCTGTACAAAGCTCTCCTGGAGAGTGGCTTGCAAGAAGGTAGCATTAAAAGCGAGCTTCGAACAGTTGTGCTACATGCGCCATTAACTCTGATCCTAAGTGCACCATAGAAATAAAATAGATTTATTCAAGTATTTCCAGGTCAGCCAGATAGCTCAGTGAATTAAAGCAGAGGACAGGGACCGAGGTTCAGTCCCCGGTGGTGCTGTTTCCTCCCTGACCCGGGGTGTGCTGTGATGGCGACTGAGACTGGGCATGGTAGCGCGCGCCTGTAATCCTAGCATTTAGGAGGCTGAAAACAGAATCAGCACAAGTCTGATCTGTGTAGTGAGACACTATAGGCCTTGTACTAAATACATTAAATATATATATATATATATATATATATATATATATATATATATATATATATATGGCCAAAAATGAGTTCATTATAGTGTCATCTATAATTTAGAGAACCTGTTTTAATTTCTTGTATAAAGCCTTATGAATATGATGTTTATGACCTTTAGTAGCTAAAAAGAGAGGAAGAATAATAAAGAGAGAAAATAGGGAAAGAAATAATAGATCATCGTTGATTCCCTTTTTTGTGAATGGACTAATGATTTATTATCTCAAGACTTGGCAAGAGATTAAAATTGAAAGTAAAAGATTTAGGTTTTTTTTTTTTTCTTGTTTTTGCTGCCAGAGATTGAACTCAGAAATTTGTGCTTGGCAAGCAGGTGTTTATGCCACTGAGCTATGGAACATTCTAGGTGCTATCTTACAGCGATCTGGGTAAAAGGCTTCATGGCGGCCATGATACAGACTGATACACTGATGTCATGCTGTCCAATATGGTAGCGAATGGACACATGTAGCAACGTAAATCTAAAGTAAGCATTGTTTATCAGTCGCATGTGAACTGCTTGTAGCTGCACAGAGTTCATGGCTGCTAGGAGGAAGAGTGCCTGTGTGAGTCAGGTTCAATATCACCATAGGTGACATCTCCCAGCGTTGCCACAAAGAGAACGTAAACACCCTCAAGCAGGGTTCCTGGGCCCAGGGAGATAGCTCAGTAGAATATATGCCTGCCTGGCAAGCTCAATCCCTGGTACCGCAAAAAAAAGAAGGAGAAAAAGGAGGAGGAGAAAGAAGTGGAGGAGAAGGAGGAGGAAGAAGAACAAGAACAAGAACAAGAGGAAGAGGAAGAAGAAGAAGAAAGAAGAAGAAGCAGAAGCAGAGCTGTTCCTGTGGTTTGCTGAGCAAAAGGGGAAACTAACTTTCTTAGTCTACTCAGCCAGCTCATTCTATAGCCACTTCCTGGGACTTGCACTCCACTGGAAATTCAGATTGTTACCTTTAAGATAACCACTTTTCTTGATCTCATCCTCTGAGTTACTGTCTGTATATTTTATCTTCTAACTCCCTGGACGTCTAGTCTTTGATCCCACCATATTTCCCCTGTTCTATTCATTAAGACATCGCTCAAAAAATACAACTATTTAGATTTTTTATACTCTTTATTGCCCTGAAAAATTTTCTTCTATTGTTTGCTAATTTTTATCTGTATTTGAGGATGATGTAAATTCCTGATTTCCCCCTTTATTGCTACAGTGAATTATCTTGATTTTTAAATTTTTTTTTAATGTTAAGGTGTTAATTGATAATAAATAGCAAACTTTTATCATAAAATGAGAAAGAGAAGGAAACATGTTCAAAATATCTTAAAAACCTACAGCTGCTATCACACTTAATTATGACAGACTACAAAGTATGTATCCAAAGATTAGAAATAAGGACTTCATACCCCCTGTCCTCACCACCTTTCTTTTTGATGTAATAATCCACAAATGACCTTGGCAATCCAAGGTAATATGAAATTGTGTGTGTGTGTGTGTAAGAGAACCTGTCTCAACTAGAAAAGAAAAAGTTCATCTGTGTTTTTTATACAATATGATGATTTATTGTAAAAAAATTCCAATGCATTTATTTTTAAATATTTACTAGAACCAATAAGTAAGATTAGTATAGTTGATAAATTCAATATATAAGAATATTTTATCTTGTTATCCTATCAATAAAACAACAGCAACTAAATTATAACACAATTTGTAGTACTATCAAGAATATGAAATAATACTTATGGATAATC
>PVKA01024827.1:0-33763 GCA_004027165.1 Ctenomys sociabilis
CATAAATTCCATAACCATTAAAAATCATACATATACACACTCACATGCACACAATCTAAAACCTGAAGGAATTGAATTATATTTTACAAAAATGTAAAGAAACACACAACTTTATGTGAAATCCTAAGTAAATATGAACAAGTAAGCAGAAAGAATAAAGACAAATCCCCCATACTCCTCTGACACTGCAACTTTGACATTGAAAGTCCTCAATGAAATCAGACTCTCTGTAATAATAACTCCTGTAAAAATATTATTTAAGAAAAAAATGCATTTAATATATAATTAGTATCATGACTAGTTATAACATTTTATAAATACAGATTTTAGCTAAGTATTAGAAAAATCTGTTATATTTGTGTATATTAACAAAGACAGCCAGAATCTGAGTTTTAAGTTTTTAATCTTTCATTCATTCATTCATTCATTCATTCATTCATTCATTCATTCATTCATTCATTTGTAACAGGATCCTACTACTCATCCTGGACTCATAGTGTCTCAGCCTACATCCAGTTTCAGTGGCCAGCACAGCATGCCCAAGCGGGCAGGGCATGCAATACCTGGAACCTAACCCAGGTCCTTGTGCTTGCCAGGCAGACACAGACCACTGAACTATCTTTCCAGCCCCAGAATCTGTTGAGAAGTGTGCTGAATTCCATCCTCATGTACTAAAACTTGCAAACCAAGCTTAACCTAGAATGAAACATTTATGCTAAAAATGTATGATAATTTATCAACAAGTATTTGGAAGTAAGAAGAAAATTAAACATTATATGATTTAAAATCTAGTATGCTAAATATCTGATAGTTTTAGTTACCAGGAAGACCCATTATAAAATTACGCTAATTGGGCCAGGGAGATGGCTCAGTGGAATAAGCGCTTCCCTGGGAAGCACAAGGGCATAAGTTCAATCCTTGGTTCTCCAAAAAAAAAAAAAAAAAAAAAAAAAAAAAAAAAAAAAAAAAAAAAAAAAAAAAAAAAAAAAAAAAAAAAAAAAAAAAAAAAAAAAAAAAAAAAAAAAAAAAAAAAAAAAAAAAAAAAAAGAAAGAAAGAAAGAAAGAAAGAAAGAAAGAAAGAAAGAAAGAAAGAAAGAAAGAAAGAAAGAAAATTATGTCAATCATAAAAATGCCACTATACAAGGAGAAATAAGTCTGATAAAACAAGGTAATTTACATGAGGAAGAGTTATAAACTATTATTGAAGGCATGAACTAAAACACTAATAAAATACACAGAATTATGGATAAAGACCTGCAATATGAAAAGATCAATTTTATATAAATTTACCAATTAATTCCATGTTATTTTTTGACAGATAGCTAAAATAACTTGAGGAATAGATTCTAGTATTAACTTGGAGAGAAAAGAGCCTAAAATATCTTGGGAAGTACATATGAGACAAATCCATTGACATGTAGCTTTATTCAAGACTGCTGTCATAGGTTGATGTCAAGGCTGAGTTACAAAGAATAATCATTAGTAATGAAATAATTGTACCAGTGAAACAGGATGGAGAATCTCTGGAAAAAATAAATGGGAGAGTGAGAGTAAAGAACAAATGTGTGAACAATGTTGCCATAATTTTTACTCCATATGAAGTTTTCTAAATTATTCGTAGGAGGCCAGTGAGATAGCTCAGCAGTCTAAAGTGCCTGCTTAGGCAAGCTTAGGCAAGTACAAGCTTAGGCAAGCGCAGAAACTGCACTTTGATCTCCCTACCACATCCGCACCAGCCCCGCCCCCAGGGCAGGTTGAGCTGGCCACAGACAAATAAATAAAAAAGATAAAATAAAGTATTCTTAGTACTCATAATATAAAACTATATTTCACATAAACTGTAGACCTAAAGGTAAAGAGCAAAGCTATAAAACATTTAAAGAAAATGTGAATAAACTTTTTGTGAACTCACAGTGAAGAATTTTTCTATATATCATCCCAACACACAGGAAAAGGAAGAAGCCTGAAGTACTAAATGGAACTTTCTAGAATGTAAAATAGATCATGAAAAGGTAATAAGCTATAAAGTTGTTTCTTAAACAAATTGGTTCAAAGGATTATTACTTTTTAAAAAATCAACTCTGAAACATTTTGGTCCATCAGAATTTTATAACCTTAAAGTTGTTAAAGACCACAAAGTGTTTTTCTTTTGTAAGTTATGTCCATAATAATAATAATTTTAAAATATATAAATTATATAGGGATAGAAGTATGATGATCGTATCACTTAAATGATCAGTGGTAACATTTTAAATATTTATTAATTTCTGTAAAATAATAAGTCAGTTGTATGTTACCATAAATGTCTTCTGAAAAATGAAACTCTCCCATTACAAAATGAAAATTTTAATAAGAACAGTCTTGTTTTAGATTTTTGTAAATCTATAAATTGTGATTTAAGGAAGAAACCTGGGTTATCTTATTGCTTCTATACCCGATCGAGGTTTCCCATGATTCCTGAATCATAATTTGAGAATCACTATTTCAATAAATCACCTCAGTTCAATAAGTAGAGGCACATATTTCAGTCAGTTGTGGGTTAAATGACCAAAATGTGTAGATTAGCAACTCTCATCAGGAGAAACTCAAGTGCTCCAGAATATTTCTGTAACTGTTTAATAACTTTACCAATCAAAGAATTTTAATTAAACATGACGTATTAACTTTTCATACCTGCAAGAATAATAAAGTTTAAATCTGGTAATTATAAATGCTCATGAATGTTTAAAGCCATGGTAATCACCTACTACAGGTAGAAAAAAAGTAACAACATATTTAATAAAGATTCAGCTGCCTATATACCCAGTGAAACTAGACATTTCCCTTCCAGATATTTATTTTAAAAATATCAGTAGAGGGCCAGCAAATAGCTCAATGGATTAAAGTGCCTGCAAGCAGGCGCAGGGGCCAGGGCTTCCATCCCTAGGCCTGCTAATGCAAGCCCCACCCCCAGGGCATTCCGAGATGGCAATTGAGACCAGGCGTGGTGGCACCCTCCTGTAATCCCAGCTCTTGAGAGGCTATAAACAGGTGGATCACTATGAGGCCAATCTAGTAGTGAGACCCTGAACACCCTGTAGACCCTTCCCTAAAATACAAAAAAACAAAAATCAATAGACTTTCATAAGATTGACCAACAAGGCATTGTTTTAATAGCAAAAAAAGATGAATGTAATCAAGGGCATAGCTGAAAGTGCTATAGTATCCAGTACAGTGGGTTTCTTTGGGGCAGTTAAGGTCATTGTATCTAGATAAAAATCACATAGAAATATTTCACGTGCAATGCTAACTAAAAATTTTTATAATCAGACATAGAATAAGCTTTAGAATTGCAAACATAAAATGCTGTATAGCATGTGAAAAAATATATAATAAAATTAAAAGGCACGACACAGGAGCTCACACATTAATGGTATGGTATGTATGAAATAATATGTTTGGCTGGAAAAGGAAAAGACTAGAACAGAAGATAATTAGACATCAACTGTATATCTCTTATTTTATTAATCAACAAGCAAATGAGAATTAAAGAAATATGGCTAAGTAGGAATCATTATTAGAATTATATAATAACAATTGAACACATACTTCCCCATGACTACCTACATGTCTCATATTTCATAACACTTTAAAAGAAACCATGAAATTAAATCACAAACTCAAGTTCCCACAAGAGTTTGTGACAACAGACATGAAAATTTGTCCCATCCAGCGGGTCAGTCAGCGCAGGTCACCTGGGGGAGGAGAGGGGACTGACAAAGACAAGGAACAGGTGCGCAAGAAATGGAGACAAGACAGGATTCTGATCAAGTCTCGTTTATTCAAGGAAGTGATACAGCTTATATAGCAGAGGGAAGGGAAGTCAATGTCACTAATGACGTAGGTATATTAGGGTAATGCTATAGGCTAATAACACTCAGGTGATCAACTAAAGGAGCTTGTGACAGGAAGTCTAACTAAAAGAACACAAGGCAGGAAGTCATAATGCAACAATTTACAGGAAGTGTAACTTATATCCATAAAAGGAATAGAAACGAAGGCTTCTGGATTATGGTGCCCTCCACAAAAATTAGTCAGGGGTCAGGTATATCACTGTCATTTTATAGCATTTGCACAGAAACTTGGAGACATGAAATTAACATTTGAATTTTCAGAACGGGTTATCAATTCTGCAATTCCCATTTTGTTAATCGTCTGTGTCCATGCTTGTTCTGGGACTACCAGACACTTCTAATGTAAGTCACCTCCCTGTAGACGGCCAGTGCTATGAGTATCAGTGGATGGCAAGTGCTTGGAAGGGCTCCTCCCGGACAGTCTGGTGTCAAAGGTCAGATGGTGTAAACGTAACAGGTAAGCCTTCAGTTTCTCTTTGATCTTTGAAAGTGTTCCTGTACGCACATGGAATTGGCTAAGTAAACTAATGAAGGAAACCAAGATAGTGTTTTTTTCTTTCAAGATTAGCGTGAGTTGTATATATGTCCGGAAACCAGTGAAACATTATTTTATTTTATGCTGTTTCAAATTCTGCCCTTTTAGATATTGCTCCTATAACTTATTAAATTAAAATACTAACTCTTACAAATCATAATTATAAGTAATTTTCAGATGGTGCTAAAAGCAGTATATTAACAAACTACTCTATGATTTAAAAATCAGTGTTTTCTGTTTCTGCTGTGTGCCTTAAATAGAAATGTTACTCAAAAAATCACCAAAGGTATATGATTATATAAATCCAAATGATTTGCCTGAATTAAGGAATATGTGATTGAGAGATTTTATTAAATAATAGATAATACTGGTAAGTTTCCAAACCAGACCATCTGGAAAGCAAACTTACTCTGTCCTCACCTGAAGTTACTATACTTCCAAAGAAGATGTGCAGAATGATTTCTATTGTGCTGTGACCTAAATATGCCTCCTTTAGATTAGAACTACTCTAATCTAAAGGTACTAAAAGTATCTTTATGTAATTCCAGTAAATGCAAGAAATATCAAGTACTTATTGAAGAAAGAAAATTAAGAAAAGAAAATTTAATACAAGATATGTAGTGAATTACTCTGCTTATTTCCTAGAAGGAAATGAAAGTGAAAGCCAGAACCTCAACCTCAGATGTACAGATCTAGTGATTTCTTTTTATACGTCTAACAAACATACAGAAATTCAGATGGCATAGTGGAAGCAATAGTATTGACAGATTATTGCTCAGGGGCACTCCTGATTTATTGCTGTCCCTGATCCTCCTGAAGAAATAGATAGTAAGCACTTGCATGCTTATGAGTAATGTCAATGTATGATGTTATTATTTTTTTTTTATGTATTTGGTACAGGGTCCCACTACGCAGCTAGTATTCAAAGGGATCCTCCTGTTTAGCCTCCCTTGCACTGGGATTACAGGTGTGCGCCACCACGCCCAGACTCTGTCACTTGCTCAGCATGACTAGGGGCTGAGTGGGCACAGCATGTGGTGCCAGGGATTGAACCTCAGCTCCTGCATTTGCCTAAGCAGGCAATTAGTCTGATGAGTTATCTCACAGGCCTTATATAATTTTAATTTTAGTACATACAATAAGATAATATGAGCAAAGATCAACATGCTAGGGGCCAGGGAGAAGGCTCAGTGGAATAAGCGCTTCCCTGGCTAGTGCAAGGGCCTGAGTTCAATTCCCTGTTCCACCAAAAAAAAAAAAAAAAGATCAACATGTTTTTGGAAACCCTCGATTTTTATATTTAATTTTAAATCACTCTAAAATTAAATATAACTTTAAATAAATAAATAAGGTTATTTATTTCCTCCATGTGAAGCTGGACCGTGATGCCCAATTCTCTTCTTGCAAAGATGTGGTTTTTTACTAGAAAGCAGTACTTAGATACTCTTGAAAGCAGCATCTCCCAGTGGACATACATATGCATAACAAAGAACAGACACACATCGGGAGCCTTTGCTTTTTCAATGACACCATTAGGGAGAGAAAATCTGCCTGAGCTACATACACTGCAAGAGGCACAGGTTAGGAAGAGCCTCAAATATGGACCTAGGGTCTCTGAGTCCGGTGTTACAGAAGTCATTCACTCAACTCGAAAATTGGCAGTAAATTTCTGCATTCTTTTTTAGACAATTCTTAGAGACTTTGGTAGCTTACCCAGAAGGGGCTTATTATTTTCCAAATATATATGCAAATAACATCAGTCTAACTTCCCTTGCCCATATTAAGGTTCTTTATATGCTACAGATGGGGTTCAGCATAATCCAAAGTTTAGTCAAACTTTAACGACTTACCAGATGAAATTCTATATTTTATTTTTTAATAAATGTGTCTGATGTATGTCTTTCTTCCTATTACTGTCTGGTACTATGTAAATAATTTGTGATGAATTCTATGTGCATTCTTCTTCCCTGGTTAAGGAGAGATAAGATTCTTTCTGCCAAATAGGTAAGGTATTCTATAAATTGTTGTTATGAAACTCTAGATATAGTTTCCCTTTTTTTAATTGTTTAATAACAATCATTTATAAAGCCACTGAACTTACAATTGCCTTGCAACAACTACTTCTCTATAGTAACTTTTCCATATGTATTTTGCATTTGTAATAGCGAATGACAAAAAATTCACAATTTTCACTTTTGATCAAATCCAGAGGATTATCAATTCCACCATCAAATTAAAAAAAATTCTTACTAAAATTCTTAGTAAGGGCTGGGGAGATAGCTCGGAAGTCTAAATGCCTGCTTGGCAAACACAAAGACCTGGGTTTGATCCCTGGTACCACATGGCATTCCAGCCCCAGAAGCCATGCCGGCCCCCGAAACTGAGCATGGTGGCACACACCTGTAATGCCATCTGTTCGCATCTTAAAACATCTCTTAAAATAACTAAGGCATTATAATCAAAACAGATGAGTAAAAACAGATAAATTCCTACACCATAAGGTTTAAAAAATACAAACAACTTGATACCTATATTTGTTTTCTTCTCTGTGCCACAAAATAACTAAATAAGAATAATATTTCTCATAAAGAAATATTTGTTATAAAATATGTTTGTGCAGTGCTCACATAACTGAAGTTATTTAAATAGATATGAAGACTAGTATAATTATGTGACAATTATATTAATTGTCAGATAAGAATTTGGCTTTAGAACAAATGAAATCTGCTTTTCATTCAATGGGCTTGGCTGGAGGAACTGACAGAAATGGGTAGGGTAGAACTAATGTTTACAATACGCAGCCATAAAATCAGCCTTCTGACAAATGCATACCAATACCTACTAAGTCCCAGGCCTTGCGTTGTCACTTCTAGGTAAGGAAGACCTCACGTTGTTAAGTCAAACAGTCAAGTATTTTACAGACAGAAAAATCCTTGGGATTTATAGAGTAGCTCATGAGTCAAAGACAAGCCTATACCAACACCATGTTTTTGTCATAGCAAGAGATGTTATTTGTCAAAACATGATCTTTCTGTTCTGCAGGGGGCTGCCTGGTGTTAAGGCAGCCTGAGACTGACAGGTCTTGCAACCCGCCGTGCACTCAGCTCCACTCCTACTGCAGCGAGGTAGGTGGGACTCCATTCAGGTGGATGCTGCCTGCAGTTCCCATCACCCTACTGTCCCTGGCGCAGCTCACTCCCTGCCCCAAGGCACATTTTGAGAAGATAAAATTTCCATATTTGACAGTAAAACCAATTCAAAATGCATCTATCTTTAAAATGCCTGCATAATACAGAAGGTAAATGTGTATTTCTTTTAATGTCATTAAACAGAAATTACAGGTGGTGAGTTAGGGAAGAAAAAAAAAAACAACTTCTCTGAAGCTTTCGCTCTTAAGCAGGGTCATTCATACTTAGCTCACCTTCCATGCTTGGCACTGATCTTCACGATCTCCTGCAGACCAAGACTTGCCGCTGCGAGGAAGGGTACACTGAAGTCATGTCCTCCAACAGTACACTGGAGCAGTGCACGCTGATCCCCGTGGTGGTGATGCCCACAGTGGAGGACAAGAGGGGGGACGTGAAAACCAGCCGTGCGATACACCCAACCCAGCCCTCCGTGAATCCAGCAGGCAGGGAACGAAGCTGGTTTCTGCAGCCTTTTGGGCCAGGTGAGATGAACTGAAGAGCTCTGTAATCGTGTCTTCAGCCAAGGCCACCAGGATTGTTTGCAGATGAGCAAGCATTTTTACATAGCTGTTCATTATTGCACCGATACTCATTTATTCTGATGTGGCCATACTCTTTCTCGTATCCCATTATCATGTATGAGTATCCACGCTCTTAGTTCACAGAAATAAAAAATTACTTCTAGGCAGTTTTTAGAATTGATATTCTTTATTTTAATCCCTCCCCTAGAGTTATAGGTATACTTAATTGAACACTGAATACAGAAGTGCACTAACAAAAGTATCAATTTGGGGGGAAAAAAGTGAGTTTTTATTCACAACTGGGACAAAGAAGACTGAAAAGACATTCTAGAATTTTCAGTTTGATCACAGGGAGGTAATAGCTAGAACCTTAACTAGAAATTCAGTGTCACAATTCTATGACAGGGACATTTGGCATGTTATGTTTGATTCCATACATTAGAAAAGTTAGGAGCCGGGCGTGGTGGTGCATGCCTGTAATCCCAGCACTAGGGAGGCTGAGACAGGAGGATTGTTGTGAGTTCGAAACCAGCCTGAGCTACAAAGTGAGCTCGAGGCCAGCCTCAACTGCATAGTGAGACCCTGTCTCAAAAAGACAAAAAAAAAAAAGAAAAGTTAGGGAGAAATTATTTCAAAATCTTTGAGTGAGCTATTGAAAGTGGTTTTTTCAAGTAATATATTTTCAAACCAATCTTATGGGATAATATATGTATACTGTCAATACAAGATTATTAATTATAAAAGAAATATGTTAAGGTTATTTGCTTGGCTTTCATGTAGGACAAAAATGTTAAAATGACAGTTCTCAAATGCTGTTTTTCATCCTCTCTGAATTGTAGGACTTTATTCAGATTTCTTTTTCATCTTTTAATTTTTTATTCTCAAAACAGATGTGAAATCATGTATGTAAGTAGCATTACACATACATTAAACTTGAAGTAAAATCAGCCAAGAAACAGCGTAAGTTTAGATTTAAACTCCATATCTAGATACCAACACTATTTTTTTTTTTTTTTTGCTTTTCAAAGCAATCTTCATAATAGTAAATTTGTGTTAATCAGTAACTTGCTCAAGAAAAAATTTACTTTGAATTTGCAGATATATTGGTCATATGTGGCTGGTCATTAGTCATAGTTAAAGACTGTCATGTATTTTCGAGAGTAATGGGAATTAATAGCTAGTATCCATTCTTCTTAGATGGAAGACTGAAGACCTGGGTTTATGGTGTCGCAGCTGGGGCATTTGTGTTACTCATCTTTATTGTCTCCATGATTTATCTAGCTTGGTGAGTGTTTAAATATTTTAAAATCTAATGGGAAATAAAGTATGTGTATTTCAAAGAAAACACCTTCAGTTACTGAAACATAGAAACAAATCTGAAATCAGAGCACTTATTCAATACTCACGTGAAGTTCTAAATAAATGATGGCCAAAAATCACAAACTCTGAGCTGTTTCCTTCCTGGAGATAAGCCAGATGTTCCAGGTCATATTTTTAAGCTCTTCCCTTCCACATATGTCATATGGACTCTGATGAACTGAGCATTTCTATGGTGAATTACTACTGGAGGAGGATGTTATATTAATATGTAATCTCATTCAACTATCTATGTAAGGATATCATCACTTATAAATTCTGTGTAATTTATTGAGGCTCCTAGCCAAATACAAATTATTATACTATAGTGTCATTTTTGCTGTCAATATTAGAGGAATTTTACTTGAATATATTATTTTATAAGACAGTAAGATACTTGAAGTTTATTTAAAAGCTTTTCAGAGCCCAAACTGATAAATTCAGAGACAAAAAAAATCAAATTCTAAGGCTAAATTCAGGCAATGTGAGTGAGCAATGTAGATCTATCAATTATTTTTGTACCTTTTACCTTTTAATTTAAAATAATAAAATTGGCACTAGAGATTGATTTTTTACTCTCAATTTTAATAAATCTCTTGCAGCAAAAAGCCAAAGAAACCCCAAAGAAGGCAAAACAACCGACTAAAACCTTTAACATTAGCTTATGACGGAGATGCAGACATGTAACGTGTGATTTCTCCTAGTAGCAACCACTTTCAGCTTTCTACCACTCTGCTCTACCACCAGAGAGAACAATGGCAGTGTCCAAACTGGGGATTATAATTCATTTTAACTTCTTAAAAGGGCATCAAAAAGAAAGGGATGCAAATCTCATTGCCACTAGAAGTCTCAAGACAGAACCATTTGCACATGGACCATCCAGCCTAAGAATTCTGGGAGATTTAGTTGAGTATGTGGTGCGTTTTGAGAGACGTATGTCGTCTTTCTTGAAATCTACCAACGGAAAAGCCACCAGTAAAAACTAGTGGTGAAATTGGCCAGATGGGGATTCCTGATGCAAGACTATTTGCAGTGTTTAAACCCACAGAACTTGCTAGCATGAAGAGTTTATGCCACAACCTCTACAGTACACTAGTCAAATATAACAACATGTATATCCCTCTGAATGACCTTCATTATAATTTCATATTATGTACTTGATAATAAGCAACCTTAACAGTAGAGGTCAGCTCCAAGCTGAGCAGAAACCCCAAGGAATAAAGTCAGCATCCTTATGGTTCTTGGTACCACTTATTGACTTGCATTTCAGAGACAAAGACTCTTTTTTAAGACTTCATTCTTACTGCTCCACAGTGTACGAATGCTGGACCTGTACTAGTATCTTAGAAGAAAGAGTCCTCCATTTCTGTATTTTATAGTGGTTATTGTCTGGAAAACTTATTTGCTTGTGTGGCTACATTTCTACTTTCCTTACTTTTCAACCTAGTTGCCTGTATCTTTTTTGCTACCTGGAAGGCACATTCTTGCACTATATTAGTGCAGCATGCTGGGTACTTAGCTAGTACTGCCATAGAAACTGCTGCCTCTTTTCATACGGGATGGAGACAACTGGGCCCCCAGTGGCCTGGAGGCATTTGTGATCTCTGGTACCCTGAAGAGTATGAAGTTCAGCTTGCTTGGTGACGGGATGGAATCGGCTCTTGCACCTGCTGTGTGCACTCGGCCTCCTCGCTGCAGCCTCTGCAGAGCTGGCAACATGGCTGTAACTCCAGTGTTGAGCTCCCCAGCCCAGGCACCCTCAAAAGGCGGATCCTGCTAGTTGGTTTGTAATTGTTCTTTGAAGACTGTTTATGACTAGATTTTTATATTTGTTATCTTTGTTAAAAAAAAAAGAAATGAAAAGAAAAAAAGGAACTGGTTGTCTTTTTAATGCCAAGCAGATGGAAAAATAATGTATGGATGATTTTTGTAATGAAAAGAAGTCAAAATTATGGTCCATTCTTCTTTCTCGCCGATGCATTTTCTCAGCTTCAAATTCAAAGTCTGTCCTACAAGCATTATCTCTAAAGCCCATTGTCTTTTGTCTCTTGCACTGGTGTACTTTGAATCAGTCTTTTCAGTATATGATTTCAAAAACTAAAATGTGAAAAAAGGAAAGAATGAGCTCCTTGTCTGGGACTTCATTATGTATCAACACCAAAGGTGGCAAACATTTTCTCTTAAGAACTGAATAGTATTTCCAGCTTAGTCTACGTTGCAATTTCTTAACTCTTTCATGCACAATGCTGACATGGATGATACACACTGAAAAAAAAAGATGAATGTGAGTGAGGCCACCTCTACAGTCCTAGTTTGCTGACACTCTCGATGTTCATTAATCCCTATTGCGTAGCTTTAGTTTCCATTCACTTACCATCTGTCTTTCACCAGAGCTTAATTTCAAAGGTGAAAATTCAGTCCTTAAACTTACTATTCCATTGAAAGTCGCTCTATTTGCCACTGAAGTCACCCAGAGACTGTCAGAGTGAAATGAACAATAGAAATAGTAACTAACTTAGTGAACTTCTTTTTTGTGAAAAGAAAGTTTGGGGCCAGAGAGGTAGCTCAGAGGCATAAATACTGGCCTCCAGTTCAATCCTAGTACTGCAAGAAAAAAGAAAAAGAAAGAAAGTTTGAAGATCATTAAACAGCAGTATAATTTTTCAGGCAACACTACAACAACCTTTGGGAGGGCAAGATCTTGAGGTTTTAGGTCTTTTAAAAGTAGTCACAAATTATTTTATCTTAACTTAGGTGTGTTGCAGCAAAATTGTTTTAAATTATGCTTTTCCTTCACATAGTTCACAGTGGAGTTTGATCTCCCCCTGCTGTAGGTTAGGATATTTACAAAGATGATAAAACATCAGTTAGAATGTCATTGTCCCTAAAATAAAAATGCTTCTACTTATTTCAATAAGAAATGTGATAAGCATTTATCCTCAATCCAGTATTCAATATATTAGGCATTGAAAAACATTTTCAAGGAGAACAGATAGTCACAAAGATAAGAGATTTATTATAAGCCAAGGAATTAATCAAGGAAAAACAAATTCACTTCACCTCTTTTATTGAAGAGGAAAAAAGTATTGTTAATGTAAAAATGGATTGTCAATATATACACTTCCAGATATTTCTCAAGTTGATCTCTTTGACTAAAATAAACTTCACTAGTTCAAAATGGCTGAGAATCTATTACAATTCTTGAAAATTATGTCTTAAGAAATGTGTGCAACACCTAATAATTTGTAATATACACTGCAATAAAATATGATTCCAATTGAAGCTCTGCTTAGAATATTAAAAATTGCATTGATTCGGAAGACAAATCACTATTATTTGTCCTGTGTTGTAAGAATTAGATGAACTTAGAAATCAGGACTATAAAATATTATGAAAATGTAAGATGCTTTAATTCATAAATTGCTTATGCTTTGTAGCACTCTATACATGTGGAGATGTTAGATTTCAATGCAACTTAATATGGAGAACCTACTGAAGACTCATTTTAAGGATAAATCGAAATGTATTACCCTCTTGTTACAAACACGAGGAGACAGTGCAGCTGTCTGTCTAGTTTGGAAGAGTGAGAGTTTACTATATTCCTGTTTACAACATGAGAAAGGCCTTACTTTTGTTCCTGGTTCATCATGAGTTAAATACTTCACCAGAATTTCATCAAAATATTTCTTTTCCTATTCATTCGCCCAGCTCAGGATAATAAACTATCTATCTACATTTTACCTTGCCAAAATGATCCATGAGCTCAAAACAGTTTAGAAATACTGTTCCATAAGTATTATGGTCTACTTAATTTAAAAGAAAGGAAAAGAAAAGAAAACTAATCACACAGTGTGGAGTGGTTTCGCTGGACTGTTTCAGTAGGAACCATACAGAAGGGGCACAACTGATCCCTCTAGAAGGGGCTGATTTGCTTATTTGCCAATACCTAACCAGATACATTGACACTAATTCATTTTAATGCCTGTTTTAGGATGCTACAGTATAAAACAAAAGGAATGCATAAAAGCATGTCTTTGTTAAAACAAAGCACAAACTACATATAATGAAACAACTATTGATTGATCTATCACACCTGAGACACTTTCCTAGGTCCTATAAAAATGAGTAATGGCTTTTGTAAAAAGAAATGCTTAAGACACTGGAAAGAAGGAAAAGGCTTATGGAGTGAGAAGAGCACTTAAACACACTGCCCTTTATCCTAGATTTGTTTGTAAGCATGGCTAGTATTTTTCCATATGTAACACAAATGTCTTGGGCCATGCTCTGAGTTTGATATAAGCAAGTAGTACCTTTCACACATTTATTAACCTCAATAATTATATTCATGCTCCTCTAATGCTGGTTTTCTCTGCCAGGTTTCTCTCTCCCTGTAGTCTCAGCAATGGCTGCCCTTGGCTACTTCCCTCTCGATTACCTTCCCCTCAGGGTGCTCAAATTTGCTCAAGAACAGTAATGGAGAATATTGGTGTTTCCTTACTATTGGACTCAATTTGCCAGAGTATAAACATCTTGATTGGAGCAGAATGGATTGGTCAAAGAAATAATTATAGGGCAAAGAGAAGATGTGCAAGGTACAGCAAAACAAATGACAAACTTTTTCTGTAAAAGTATTTCCTACACTTGATTTATTACTAACCAGTATCTTTTTATTCCTTCTATGTCCATCTCATATCCCTCTTTACTTCCCTCTTTGCAATACAATGGAGGAGACCTGTACCTTTCAGTGTTGTACAGAAAGGAAAGCCCCTGATTAGGTGGATTTGAGATCTTAACAGATTTGCAGAAACCTGTGTCCTAAGTTCCATGGGATATCCATATTTGTAAAAGTATTGCCAAACCCAGATGCATTTCTTGTCCTATTTCCTCTCTAACGTTGAAGGTGTTAGAAGGATATTTTTTTCACAAATTTGTAAAGAATCTTGAAGATGGTCTTTGTGATTCTAATTGACATGCAAGAACTGCATTTGCCTGTTTTGTTAACAATAGTGCTAGCTGACCCTGCTCTCAGAAGGCCCTGCTTGCACTTAGGACTGCAGCAATTTGAACTGGAGGGTGAGCTTCATAATTGGTTTTTCTTTTAAGAAAAGGCTGTTGTGGTGTAAACTGAAAAATCTGTACCTAGCCGGTATACTGAGGAATGATTATTTCTACATTACTAAATGAATTAAACAAATGTTAAATGAATAGAGTTAATTTTGTGGGGTTTTTGTGTTATTATTTGTCATTTGTGCATCTACCAATCTAGATCACAAGCCAGGCAGTACAGGAAAAGTGTTAGTTCATGACAGTCATGTTTCCAGTGATGAAAACTCTTTATTCTGTGGAGAATATAACTATGTTTTGTTATTGTCAGCTTTTGTGTTTATGTTGGGTAGGGTTTTCTTCTTTTTGTAATATTTTCTAGAATATCTACTTTGAAGCATCAATAAGCTTTTTCTAGCTGTTTTCCAGGAATCTATTTGTGTTCAGTTTTAGAAAGCAATTATTTAGATTCTGTTTCTGTACCTTTTCCAGATCATTTTTATCAGACATTTGAAGAGATCAGTGTCTTTTACTGTAAAATATACATTTATTAAATTTGCAATCTATCTCTTTCTATGAACTACAATCTCTTAAATGTGTATTTTTTGTTAATTTAACTACCAAAATATTTATTTTGTTTAAATAAGGAGGCAGCTGTCTATAAAGTTTTTTGTTAATATTACTTTGTAAATTGTGTTATGTAATTTATTTTGAATTATGTACATTTCTTTTTAATGCACAAAATGTCTATGTACAATTAAGTACAGATTTGAAAATAATGTCACTGAATTGTGTTTTTTCAGTTAATACAGGTGTCATGTGAAGATGTAATATGCTTTTTTACATTTTCATATGGATTATTTGTAAATAACTATATTGCCGACAAACATAAACAAAGAAGTCATTTTCATTCTAATCACGCTTGTCTGTGTTTTAATTTCCATCTTTTACTTCTTAAATGTGGGCTTAATTTCTTTTCAGTGACTGTCTAAGTCTTATGAATACTGTGTTGCACTTTTCTGGGACTTTCTTTCAAGTCTAATTCCAGAAGTCTGAGAATGCAGGTGTTACTTTCAAAGCCAGCTAAGACCCTCAGACCAATCCCCGTGGTCAGGGCACCTCCTACTTTTCAGTAAGGTAAAGGAGGGCACCAGCAGAGAGGGGGTAACATGTGCAGCGTAGCCCTCCAGCCTCGCCCTTCACAGTCTCCACCAAGCACAGAGCCAGCCCTGAAGGGACAGCCTCCCATGTGAACAGCTAGACAGAAATGCACAAGTTAGACAATGACTGCCAGGGGGAATGCAGGCATTCTTTGCTATCTGACTGTTTGGAAATACTTTGGAGTTGGCCCTTGGTAATTCTTGCCACTGAAACGTTGTTCAGGTGCTCATCTTTTGCTTCATATGCTTATTATACATTTGTCGTGTGTATACCTTGTCCTTCTGGTCTGTCTCATGGCTGACTACTCTTTCTAGCCCAAACATATATATCTCTTTGGTATATATCTTTCCTTCCTGAACCAATTAATGAACACTGAAATCTACTGTAACAATTTGTTAGGATACAACTAACCATAGAGCCCTTCAATCTCTTAGTATTGGAGTCAGGGACATAACTCAGTAGCATAAACACCTACCTGGCAAGCTCAAGGTCTGGAGTTTGAACTCCAGTACTGAAAATAAAAATCTCAATATTGTAACTATGTAAAACATATATGTAGCCTCCAACATTTGATGAAAAATAGTGATTTCCAAGCTCCATTTTGCTGTAGTGTTCATTACAACTGAATCTAGATAAGAGGGTTTTTAAAATATATATGTGATCCAGATATTTCTTTCAATGTATCTAAACATTCATATCCAAGTAGTTTGTTTCCCTTTTTAATTTGCAATTCTTACATTTATCTTATAGTCACAGCTTGTGAATATGGCTGGCCTACATTCTGCAATTGTTTCTTCTGTGTTGCTAGTGATTGTTTTCATTAAAATCTGAATACATTCCAGAAGCAAACAACATACTCATGATTCAGTTTACATGACAGTGTCAGTTACTCTGAAATAATATTATATGCGTATAGAAATACATGAATGCAGTCAGGTTTTCTGATACTGCAGTAATTTATCTTATTTTCAGGTGATTTCTTATCTCCCTTTCCATCTTCTTCCATAGCATCTCTGCCAAAGTTACTAAACATAGCAACCTGAGATGGGTCTCCTTGATTATATAATCTTATGAACATATTGGGAGTAAGAGGTAAGGAGGGAGAAAATTGCATTGAATTTGGCAGGCACAACAAGTAATGGCCTTTTTCCCCTCCTAATTATGTTTTCAAATACTACAAAGGCCCTCTGGTTGGAAACACGAATGCAAATACCAGACTTTTGATCACCATTTGAATTATGGGAAAGTCTCAGTCCAAGTTAAACCAAACACCAACCCCTCTCATTGTCTTTATTTCCTTAACTATTAGAAAATTTTAACAAGTTTTCCTCTATGCACCTACCTGTGGGGGTTTATTTCTGCCTTCTTCTCCTAGCTACAACTTTAGGTGGCTATTCTGGTGATACCAAAGTGATTGCTAATATTAGATCATCAAATAAATTTTAACTTTTAAAGCGAAGTATTTCTAGATGCTATTTCTCTGCTACAATATTTTTTATTATAATTGTATCTTATTTTGAAAAGTAAAAACAAATGCAAGAACAAAATTCAGAAACAAAGACAGAAACAGGGTAACATACAACAATACATATGTTACAGGTTTTTAAAACAAGAATAGCTGACTAACAATGGTTGATATAGTACCTATTTCTATCATCAAATCTGTTGCTCAGATTAATAGATACAGTTACATAAAATTGGAGAATAAGACTTTAAGATTTCTTGAAAGCAAGCAGGCTCCATAATATGTTTTTACCTCATAACCAAAAAGGACCTTGCAAAGTCCCCACCAACTCCCTGACCTTGTCGTGTGGTCAGGTTTTCTCTTCACGTACAATCTAGTTCTTGTCCACAAACACCTCTCTTGTGAGAACCTGAGAGTACAGGGTTATGTGGACTTGATGAGGGTGGATCCCAGCCTTCTGTTAAAACTTCACTTTCTTCAAGGCCCTGTCCTTGCTATCACTGCTGCCTAGGCCTCTCCCTCCCACATTGACATGGCTGGCCAACAGCTCCTTCAGGTCTCTGCTCAAATGCCACATCCTTTCAGAAGGCTTCAGCAGCCACTCTTGTCACTATCTGCTTGCCTTTTCTTCTATCACTTTGATCTTTGGTAGTGGGACCCAGGATTTTTCCTTGCTAAAAATATGGGAAAACATGTTTTCATCTGTTTTGTCCCCTCCTAGATTTATGCTAGGCAGATAGTAAGAATAATGAATTCATGAATTATTGTAAAATGAAAACATCAACTAAAGAACTAGCACACTGCAAACTCTATAGATACAGGTTACAAGGGGTAAGTAGAAGATCAATAACAAACTGACCACTAGGGTTAAGAGAACAGCTAACACACCACAAAAGGGTGAATAGGTTGTTAGTTCTCCATCGTTTTGAGTACATATGATGCATGTAATTTTCATTTCAATTGTCAAAAGTATTTTCATGTAAACACCTCAAAATATACACTGCTGACACACCGGAATGACCACAGAGCATTGAACCAAAAGCAGTAGTGGCAGAGGATGTCATTAAAAATAGCGACAGCTCCAGTAAGGTAAGGGAGTGGCATTTCTGAAAGGACAGTGAATCAATGCTTTAGAAGAATTCTATTGTAGTTTTCTCTCAGTGTAATTTAATTGCATAGAAAATTATGCCAGGAGCAGGATATGGAGCTCAGAATACTGGAAAATGAAGAAAAGGGAAATTACAAATTTCTGAAAAGCATTTGTTGCAGAACACAGAAGCAACAAAAACCTGATTTTACTAGTCAGTCTCAAACTCAATTAATTTGTCTTGCAGTGTCAATAATAATCAAATTACATACTATTTGCTTCATAGCTGAAACAAAATGCAAAGAACAGAGTATAGTGACAATTCAAAGTGCTTTACAAATCCCCATAATTTTCTCTTGAATAATAGAAACAGACATTCAGCAACCACATAAACACATTGATAGACCATTTAGCATGCATTTCTTATAGAAAACAATGTCTTTATTTTCTTAAGTCAAAAGAATTTAAAAATCAAAGACAGCAAATATCTTTAAAAGAAAATGAAGGTTGTGTCCCTGTGATTCACAAACAGTGAGCAAAGTAAAACCCCTGTCAAGCTCCATCCCTAGTGACCCTCCAGCTGCTTCCCTAAGAGCTGATGTGTAACTATATCTTCCCCAATTTACAAAAGGTTCCCTCATTTATAACATGTGTCTGCTAGAGGGATTTTTTAATGTTTGTTGCTTTCATCTATCTCTTTGCCAGAATATTGAAGTCCTTTCTTCAATACTGTCTTGCTGTCTATGGGGAAGGCAGCTTATAAGAATAAATTGAAAAATCTGTCATGGATGTAAAGGAAGTCATAATGAACCACAATTTGATCTGCCACTTGTATAAAAGACCCTTGAAAATAATTTTCGGATGCTCATCAATTCCAATGTTTACATGTAGAGAATCACAGGAAAATTCAGTTAAAATATGCCCTTTAATGAAGTGTAAAGCCGGGCATGGTGGTGCATGCCTATAATCCCAGCACTTGGGAGGCTGAGGCAAGAGGATGGTTGTGAGTTCGAGATCAGCCTGAGCTACAAAGTGAGCTTAAGGCCACTGAACTGCATAATGAGACCCTGTCTCAAAAAGAAAAAAAAAAAAAAAAAAAAGAAGAAGTGTAAAATGATACATCATGTGAAAGTGATTCTGATGTTAATACATGTTGTAAAAATAATGTGACATTTGTTCTGCAATAAATACTAAAGAGGACTTTGATACAACTCCCTTAAGACCAGGTATCAGACTTATTTTCAGTGTCAATGATTCCTAACCAGAAGCACTTACATGTAACTAAAGATTCATGGACAAGCATATGTAGTAATAAAATGGTATCTTCCTTAAATTACAATCATGTATAGGAGCACCCCACTGGCACAGATATAGTGAGAGCAGTTCCTACGACAATGAAGGGACAGAGCTTGCATATCTTACAGTAATTTAAAAAAAGGAAGCAAAGAAGGGACCAGTTTCCCTGGCTGAAGTCCCACTTTAGCTTCTGCAGAATGTGGGAACAGGGCCAAAAGAACAGGAAAAGAAAGTCCTTGTGAACATGCATAGTTAAGGAAATGCATAGTTAAGGAAACAGTGATCTAATAAAATGGAAAAATAAGTGCCAACAACTCAATTCTTCTACTGTAGCTGTCTATGGTCCAGATGGCCACTGTGGATTCTCCCACCTATCGTCTGGTGCACCTACCTACCTAATAAATCCCCTTGCAAAAATGTACATGTATTTCATACCACTTCTGTTTTTTCAAAGAACCATTACTAATACGGAATTTGGTACTGGAAAAGTAAAATTATTGCCAAGTCTATACATAACTATGTGGTAAAGTAGCCTTTAAAACTAGCTTGCAAAAGAAGTTTTAAAACACCTAGAAATGTAGGCTAGAGAAGCCCACAAAAGCTTCAAACAGAGCTTGATGGGTGACTCTAAGAAGAGCTCTTAGCAATCAAACCTTCTCTGCTCTATCTTTTCAACTCTATCACTGCCCTGGAGCTTGCTTTCTGGCAAAATTCACAATGTTTTAAATTATACTGCTGTACTCTTTGCTCTTGATTCTCAACATAAATCCAGCTCTAAAAACCCTCAACAGTAACTATGCTACCACCTCAACATTAAACTTCCTTGAAATTTCTTCTGCCTGATTAATTAGTTTGCTTTAATCACAATGGCAGGCAAAGTTGCTGGACATGAGCAAAACGCAGAAAAACTTTTTGCCAAGCTGTGCCACACATGGCCAGCAGTCCAACAGCCCATGCAGTTCTCCCCATTAGAAACCCCTGAGCCTGGTCTTGATGAGCTCTCTGGTCTTCTGAATTCTGACTAGAATGTCCCATGTAGAACAACCTAAGGTGTTTGACCTCTAAATTTTCAGCTACTATCTGAATTATTCCAAATTCTTCCCACAAATGCTCCTGAAACATATGCTCAATATTGTTACAGCAGTGACCCAATTCTTGATACCCAATTCTATCCCAGTTACATTTCTCTCATTGCTGAGACAAAATACCTAATACCCTAGATCAGGGAGAAAAGCAATTTAGTTCACAGTTTGTACAGATTTAAGTTCATAATCAACTGGCTCCAAGGCCAAGTGGCACATTTTAAAGGGCCAACAGTTCATGGTGGCAGAAGACCAAAAAAAAAAAAAAAAAAAAAAAAAAAAAAGCACATAGTAATAAGACTCTTTCTGTCCTTCATATTATATGCAGGCTTCAGGCTTCCCTCCCTAGGGTGGATGTAACACAACCCTCCTAATCTCAGCACCTTTAACCCCAACTTTGTACTATGAATCAATCACACTCTAGATTCAGCTACCTCTGAAGAAGCCCTACATGGAAATTTTGGGGAAAATTGAAATGCAAACCATAATGACTCCATTGAGTGTGCATTCCAATAAAGAGAAAGGAACAAGAAATAAATACAAAGTGCTGGTTGGTAAAAATATCATTAAGAAAAATAAAGTAGGGGGCTGGGAAGATAATACAGTGGTCTGACGCACCTGTTTAGGCAAGCTTAGGCAGGTGCAGAGAACTGAGTTTCAATTCCAAGCACCATATGCCACACCATCCACAGCCTCAAGGTGGGCTGAGCTAGCCAAAAATTCATAAATATATAAAGTAGAACACAGATAATAAAGAGTACTATAACATTGAATAAGTGGGCTTCCAACCATGATTACCTGGAGAAAGATGTGATAATTCAAAGAAATAAAGGTCTCAGAGAGTAAGATTATGAAGTGTGATTTGTAATAATACAGCAAATATTTATATTGTGGTAAATGGCAAAACCCCCTCAACTTACCTTGACTCACTTCAAGCACATCCCATCCATGTTACCACTTTCTGAAGCACTTGTGTATACTTTTTGATATGCTGTGTCAACTTGAAAAGTTCAGCAGGGAGCCAGGATTCTTAGTTCACAAACATCCTCATCCTATGAGTTCTATACCCCCAGCCTAGGGGAGCTTGTTTATAATATGAAAGGAGGGGAGAGAGGCTGGCTAGAAGCCAAGCTGCTGCCCTTCCCTTTGCTCTTTGCTGTTTTCTGCCACCGTGAATGGCTGCTCTCTGCCATGTGCCACTTTGCCTGGGAGCCAGCCAAGTATAGACTGAAACCTCCACAAACTGAGCTAATAAACCTTTCCTTCCTCAATTTTTGGTGTGGGTATTTTATCCCAGCAATGAGTGAAAAGTAATTGAGACAAAATTTGGTGCCATAAAAGTGGGGTCATTGCTGAGACTGGCTGACTATGTTGCTCAAGAGCATTTGGGCATGGTAAGAGGGTAAGGAAGGTTTGGAGATGTTGCCAACTAACGAAGAGCTGGGACACCTTCAGATCTTCTACATGGGAGATTCTGGTCAGAGCTCAGAAGACCAGAATGCTGATAGGAATCCTCCCTATAAAGACCAGGCTGGGGATGTTTCTGATGGGAAGCTGGGCTGTATCAGTTGTTGGACTCCAGACGATTTGTGTTTTGGTGTGGCAGAATGTTTGTCTGCATTTTGTTCCTGTGCAAGGACTTTGCCTGAGTCTGAGATGAAGTGCAGTGGACTAGTTAATCTGACAAAGGAAGTTTCAAAGCAGTTGAATGTTGAAATAGTGGCATGTCTATTGTTGGGGGTTTTAACCAGATTCACATTGAGAAGCAAGAGCAAAGAGCCCAGCAGGATGACTTGAAATGTTGTGAGTTTGTCAAGAAAGGAAGTGCCAAGAAGACTGTGGACTTAAAAGATAGAGCTGAGATCTCCACTGCCCAGGAGGAACAAGAGAATAGAAAAGATATCATGAGGGCATCACAGGATGTAGCAGGTTCTTGCCCTTTGAAGCCTCAGAATCACAAGGGTGAGGGACTTTGTTCTGAGGAGAAAGCCACAGAGCCCCATGTTCCTCAACAGAGGCAGTGGCCACATCAGGTTCTACAATGGGGGCAGCATAGAGAATTTGTTCCATGAATCAGGCAGTCAACCCTTACAGCCAAGAGAGAGCAAAGCCTGGCTACTGCTCCAGCTAGCAGCAGAACTTGGCATCACCCAACAGGCATTGCTTTTAGGTGCATTCACAATGCAAGAGTTATGAGATTAACAAGGCTTCTACCTAGATTTCAAGAGGCCTGGGAGGCCAGGCAGTGTGCCCCTGAGAGAGCAATATGTAAATCTGTGAATGAGAAGCCTATTCACTGGAAACCCAAGAAGTTTGGAAAAGCCAGGAACATGTGTGGTCTGAGGAAAGCTATAAGGAGGGAGCAAAGCCAGCCCCAGAGAAAAGCCACAGGAATACCAGCAGAAGTGCTGTAGAGATGGAGTCATGTAATGCCTCTGGAGCTCACAACTCATTACAGATTGCTTGGGGTGTTCCCCCTGGAACTAAAGAACTTAATATTCTCCCTTCTGAATTTTTGGACTTGCTTGTATCTTGTGCCATTAAATGTTGAAGTGCCTAACTTTATATTTGCACAGGGGCTCGCAGCTAAGAGTTTACATTAGATCTGGGAGGAGACTTGGGACTTGGACTTTTCAGCAATGCTGAAACTGTTATGACTTTGGCAACTCTTAGAGATGGGCTAAATGTCTTTAGCACAAAGGCATTGTCCAAGCAATGAGTGAAAAGTAACTGAGACAATGTGAAAGTCATCCTTGATAAGTGTCTTTAGTTGTACTCTTGTATGGTTACCACAGTGACCTGAACTGATTCCAAATGATTCCTTTTGCAGTCATTTTGACTTTGAGGAAAAGATGAAAGTCACATGGGGATAGATTTTATGACTAAGGTAGAAGAGAACACTCCATACTGTTTCTGTTGGACAGAGAACTGATGTAAAAGCTCTGAATCAACTGAGAAGAACAAGGAAGCCAGAAAAATACAGCCGCCTTGCTGAAGTGTTCCAAAGAAGTGTCAAGAATGATGAGATAATCATGTTCCAAGCAAGGGGGTGTATGAAGGGGGTCAGTCCCAAAACATCCTTCACTGTAATGATCTTTTATTTAAACATTTGCCTTATTGTTTAATCCTACTACACATGTACAAATCCCAGGAGGGATTAAGCTTGCTCATTATAGACTTTAAAAAGTAATCCAATGTGAATAAAAGAATTCTTCCCTTATGGAACATCACCAACATCTCTATATATTACATAATATTTTGATGCTTCAATAAGAAGATCCATGGGAAAAGACAAACTGGACTACAAAATCCAAAATTCTAGCACATGAAACACCCCAAGTTTTTATCCTGTAATGAAACTTTTCTGCATGTCTTATAAACACATTATAGTGTTGTTGATATATTGGGGAAATATTTTCAAAGGCAAAAGAAAAAAATCATTCTTATTCTATTAGAAATATTTTTTTAAAAATTTAGTACAGGGTCTCGCTATGTACTCACAGTAATTCTCCTGTTTTCAGCCTCCTAAGTACTGGGATTCCAGCCACTTGACCCACACCAAGTCTTATTCACCATCCCCACGGGTAGGGCCTGTATGGCATGCAGGGGATCAAACCCTGGTTCCTGCCCTTGCCTAACAAGGTGCTTTAATCTGCTGAGCTATCTTGCCATCTCACTATTAGAAAGCATATCAAAAGGATTTAGACATGGTTTTATTATTCTATCTTGTTTTCATTTATTACCCTTTTTTAAAACAAATATTTACTTGAGGGACAGTATGGCAGTAATTGGTATGTCATGACAAGTAGTATGTATTTAGAGGACCAGAATGACAGGAATTCAAGCATGACCCTACTATTATATATTGCCATCTTCAGTGCAGTTCCTTGGTTTACAGGTGTCAGCATATATAGTTAGTCAGTGTAAGAATCCTACAAATTAACTGCTATGTTAAAAGTTTCTCAGGATCATTGCCTTATCACCTTGTACATGTAAATGTATGGCTTTGCCCCTGCCATATTTCCTAGCTTTTTCCTTGCCCTCTCTTCATTGTCTAATCCTCAAGTTCTCACTTTACTTTTAATTGTTTTGTACCTTCCTATTTTAATTGCTTCTTATGAGCTCTTATACTAGGAAGACTATATGATATTTACTCATGTGGGTCTGGATTATTTCACTCAGGAGTATATCATGCAGTGTGAAGTGGCATCCACTTAACTATGAAGGTTTTATCATCTGAGTAATACTTCATTGTATAAAAATACCACATCTTTTTCATGCACTCCTCAGGTGACAGGCATCTTCATTATTTCCAAGATTAGGCTATCACAAATTGTGCTGCTATAAACATAGGTACACATATATCACTATGATAAGATGTTTTCAGTTCCTTGGGGAAAATTGCCAGAAGGGTGATAGCTGTTTTGAATGGGATTTCCAGTCCTAGTTTTTTAAGGAGTTTCCACACTGATTTCCATAATGTTTGCACCAGTCTACATTACCCACAGCCTCTCCAACATTTGTTGTTGGTTGATTTCTTTATGATAGCCATTCTTTCTGGGGTGAGATAATATCTCAGTGTTGTTTTAATTTACATTTCAAGGATGGGTAATGATGTGGAGTATATTTTCATGTATTTATTCACTTCTTTAATTTCATTATCTAAGAAGTGTGTATTCATCTTGGATGCTCATTCCTGGATTGAGTCTTTAAATTCTGGAGCCCTGATGTTCTTCAATTCTTTATAAATACTGGAGAGCAAAGCTTTGTCTCAGAGCTTGTTAGTCAAGATTTTTTCTAAACTTGAGGGGTGTAATTTCACCTTGTTGGCAATTTCCTTTGACATGCAAAAACATCTCAATAAGAAAAGGTTGTTAATTCTTTCAAGTGTTACTTGTGCAATTTGATTTTTGTTTATGAACTCTTTGCCTACCCCTATGTCTTCAAGAATTCCTCCTACATTCTCTTCCAGGAGATTCAGTGTATCTGACTTAATGTTTAGATCTTTAATCTCTTTCGCTTAATGCATGGTTAGACCTGGGTCAAGTTTTAGTTTTCAGCATGTAGAGAACCAGTGTTTCCATTACTATTTGTTACAGAGGCTGCCTTTCTTCCAGTAAGCTTGTTCGACCACTTTGTCAAAGATAAGGTGGCTGGGTGTATTCATAGAAGCTTCTGTGTCTTCTAATCTATTCCATTGATCCTCAAGTCTATTTTGTTGCCAGTACTATGCTGATTTTATCACAGTAGCTTTGTAGTATAATTTCAAGTCAGAAATTGCAATGCCTCATGCTTTGTGTTTGTTGACCAGGATTGCCTTAGCTATTCTAGGTCTTTTCTGGTTCCAAATAAATTTTAGGAATGACTTTTCTAGGTCTTGGAGGTATGTTTCTGGTAGTTTGATAGGAATTCCATTAAATATGTGCATCAATTTTGGGAGTATGGCCATCTTTTCAATGTTGGTTCTTCCTATCCAGAATCATGAAATATCTTTCCAATTTCTGAAATTCTGTATGATCTCTTTTTTCAGAGTACTATAATTTTCCTTTAAAAGATCTTTGACTTCTGAGATCTGAAAATAAAAGATTACAGTGTTTCATTATGTTAGCCATTGGGTTGTCATAAATGGCTTTTATCAGATTGAAGCAGAAGCCATCTATTCCAAGTTTCTGTAGGACTTTGAACATGAATGAGTGTTGGACTTTGTCAGAGCCTTCTCTGCATCAATTGAGATGATCATGGGATTTTTAGATTTTGTTCTATTGATATGAAGTATTACATTCATAGATTTATGAATATTGAACCATCCTTGCATCACTGGGAAGAATCCTACCTGGTCATGGTGTATGATCTTCTGGATGATTTTCTGTATCCTATTTTCTAGGATATTTTTTGGAGAATTTTGTATCTATGTTTATGAGGGAGATTGGCCTATAGCTCTCTTTTAGTTACATCTTTCCTTGGTTTTGGTATCAGTATAATACTTCCCTCCAGGAATGATTTTGGGAGGATTGTTTCCTTTTCAGTTTCATTGAAGAGTGTGAGGAGTATAGGGATTATATCTTGTGTAAATTTCTTGTAGAATTCAGCTGTGAATCCATCAGGACCTGAAATTTTCTTTGTTGGTAGGATTTTTATTACATTTCAAATTTCATTAGCTGTTCTTGGGTAATTAAGAGTTGTTATATCTTTTTAATTCAGTTTTGGTAATTTGTACCTTTCTAGGAATCTTTCCATTTCTTCTTTGTCTTCTACTCTGTGAGAGTAAAGATTCTCAAAGTAGCTATTGATGATCTTCTGAATTTCCACTGGGTCTGTGGTAATTACACCCTTTTCATTCCTTATTGCTTGTATTTGAAATTTTCTTATCCCTTTTTGATACCACTGCTTTTTCTGAGGTGCTGAGTCTTGTAGTATTGTTCTCCATCCTTTAACTTTCAGCTGATGAATTTCTTTATTAGCTAGGGGCTTATCAATTTTATTTAATCTTTTAAAGAACCAGCTTCTTGATTCATTAAATCTTTGAACTGTTTTCTTCATCTCAAATGAGTTCATTTCTTCTCTAATCTTCATGATTTCTTCCCAACTTTGGGCTTTGGGTATGGTTTGCTGTTCCTTTTCTAGATGCTAGAGGTGCATCATTAGGGTGTTTATCTGTTCCCATTGTGTCTTCCTAAAGTGTAAGTTCACAGCTATAAATTTCCCTCTGAGAACTGCTTTCATCACATCCCATGAATTTCAATACATTGTGCTTAAGCATGACCTATGGACTAGTATATGGTCTATTTTAGAAAATGACTCATGTGCAGCTGAAAAAAATGTATATTCAGCTGTCATTAGGTGGAACACTCTGTATATGTTTACTAAGTACATTTGTTCCAAGCTCTGGTTCAGTTTTGCTTTTTCTTTGCTAATTTTTTGTCTGCTTTCCCTATCCTTTCGGGATAAGAGACTTTTAAGGTCTCCTGTTAAGATTGTGGTATTGGATATTAGATTTTTCATGTCCATTAAGATTTGTGTTATATAGTTGGGTGCTCCCATGTTTGCTGTGTACATATTTATGATTGTTACCTGTTCCTCTTGAATTTTTCTGTGAACCAGTGTATAGTGGCCTTCTTTATTTCATTTGATCATTCTTGGTTTGAACTTGAGGCTGTCTGAGAACAGGATTGATACCCCTGCTTTTTTCTGAGGTTCTGGGGCCTGTAGTATTGTTTTCCATCCTTTGACTTTCAGCTGATAAATTTCTTTATTAATTAAGTGTGTTTCATGTATACAGCATATGTTGTATTTTTTTTTCCTAATCCATTGTGCCAGTCTATTTCTTTAATTGGTGAATTAAGTCCATTTACATTGATGGTTATAACTGAGATGTATTGACTTACAGTTGACATGTTATTTACCTGCTATTGTTTACTCCTTTTTGTCCTGTGTTTAATGGTTTGTCATATGTAGCGGGTTCCTTCCATTCTTGGTTATGGAGTTCTGATCATTTTGCTCCCTCTCTAGAACATCTTTTAGTAGTCTGTGTAGGGTTGGCTTAGGCATCATGAAATTCTTTAGTTGTTCTTTGTCGTGGAAGTATTTATTTTCTCCTTCAAACTTGAAAGAGAGTTTTTCAGGATATAGTAGCTTGGGCTGGAGTTTGTTTTCATAGAGGATTTGAAGTACTATGGTCCATGCTCTTCTTGCCTTCATGGTTTGTGAAGAGAAGTCTTCCATAATTCTGATCAGTTTTCCTTTGAATGTGATCTGCTTCTTTTCTCTAGCAGCTTTCAGTATATTATTCTTGTGCTAGATTTCTGGGATCTTAACTATTTTATGTCTTGGTGTGCTTTAAATTGGGTTGAAGTAATTTGGCATTTTGTATGCTTTGGTTAACTGAACGTCAGATTTTTTCCTCATATTTGGAAGTTTTCTGCTATTACTTCTGCCCATATTCTTTTTATATCATTTGTATTGACTCCTTCTTTCTTATTGATGCCTATTATTCTTACATTGTTCATCATCTGCAAGTGATTAATTATATTTTCCTGCACCCTAGTTGTTTCTAAGAGATCTTCTCTTACCTTTTCACTAGCTGCCATGGCTCCTTCAAGATCTGAAACTTTATCTTCACTTTCACTCAAACAGTTTTGCAAGCTTGTGATTGAGATTTTAAGTTCCTTTACATCTCTTTGATTCTGTTTTGTGCTATCTAGTTCTTTCCTGTATTTCTCATTCAAGGAATCTGTCACTTTTCTAATATACTCTATTTTTTAACAGTATCTTCTTTAGAAGCAGTTATTAATCCTTTTACTACAGAGATTATTTCTGATCCGATTTCCTCTATATATTTCTGCATTTGATTCTTTACTTCAGAAGCAATTAATTCAAAGTTTTTTTTATTTCAGAGGTTATTTCTGTTCTGACTTCTTCTATACCTTTCTGCTTTTGTTTCTTTATTTCAGACACTATTGATTCAGACATTTCAGCTGTATGATTCCCAATTTGTCCTATGCTGGTGTCCTTTGCCCTTGTTCTGGTTAGTTTTAGGGTCTGAAATTGCATTTCGCTCCTTCTCTTTGCCATTTTGTATAGCACTGTCCTCCAGTCTTTGGTGCAGAATTTTCATACTATTATAATCTTAGCACCTACTGATATTCAGGTGCACATCTGCAAAGGTTGAATTCATCCAGTTGTGCCTGGCTTGGGTCTGGCTACTCTGCTCAGCTCCTTCCTACTGTAGCCCTTGGGAGTGGACCTGTTGTGCTCCTCTGGCAAGATGTTCTGTCTTGGATTAGCTGAGTAATTCTGGCCCTTACTCTCTCTGCAAAGAATTTAGCTGCGGAGTTTCACCCTAGGCCTGTATGCCTGACCTAGACTGGGTCTGGAGGGGGCGAGCAGGCGCAGGGGATCAGGACAGTTCTCCCACACACTTGCAGGGAGGGCCTGGGCTTGGTCTGGGTCTGGAGCAGTGGAGGAGTCCAGAGAGTACAGCGGAAGGTCTCACTCACAACGCAGGCCTGGAGTGGATCCCAAGAGGTCCAACAGGCACAGGAGAGCCCTGTAGATCTTCCACACACTCATGGGGCCTGAGCTTGGGCTGGCTCCGGAGGGGTGAGGTGGTCCCGAGAGCACAGAGGAAGGTCTCCTAGATATAGTTTTATAGTTATAGAACTCAGTTTGGTTAGCTGAAGAAAACGACTCACTCATAAGAAATTTTATAGTCTACATCAAGTGGCTTAAAACATTAATTCCCTCTAAGGATATAAATCTATTTTAGTAATCCTAAGTAACTAATTCAACATTGATAAAAATTTATGCATGTAATTGAAGCATTACAGATAGTGCTTGAAAATACATTGCCAATTCTAAAGGAATGGAAATATGATAAATATGCTAAAGTAAATACAATAAACACATCCATATAATGTTATGCTGGCTTTCAGTATTTTACTATAAAATATTCTTGACATGCAAAGATTTATAATGTTGATTGAAAAGCAGCAGAGGGCTGGCCAGATAGTTCAGTGGATTAAAGCACCTGCAGTTAGGTTCAGGGGCCTGGGATTTAATGCCCTGGCCTGCCATGCCTGCCCTGCCCCATCCCCCGAGGCATGCTGACACAGCAATTGAGACTGGGCACGGTGGTGTACGCCTGTTATTCCAGCACTTGGGAGTCTGTAAACAGGCAAATCACTAGGAGTCCAATCTAGTAGTGAGACCCTGAATACACCATGTAGACCCTGCCCTAAAATACAAAGAAAAAGAAAAAAGAAAAGAAAAGCAGCAGGACAGGCAATGTTAGGCACATGCGTCACAGCTTTCAAGCCCCCCCCCCCCGTGGAATGTGTAAGGAACTGAGAAGAGGACAAGGTTCAAGTCTACATTAGAATAAGACCAGCTTATAGAGCCTCCCTGCACTTTGATTTCCTTTTCTACCTACACAGAGCAAAAATAACACTATCACTTTGGGTTTTTTGAGACTACAAGTGAAAGCCAGTGAAATAATATAAATGCCTTTAAATGATTTATAGATACTTTTGTTACTGGCATAATCTTGTGTTGTAGAATTTTAGATAGTCTTAATTTTGCCATTGAGTTTGAAATTAAAATGGAGAAATCATAGTCCCTCATCAGTGGGTTGGAGAGTAGCTACATATTATTGCCTTAGTCAAGGAAAGATTGGGTACAATGGCACACACCCGTAATCTGAGCACTCGGGAGGCTGAGGCAAGAGTATCATTGCAAGGTCAAAGACAACTTGAGCTATATGAGTTCAAGACCAGCCTAAACTGCTAAGTGAAACCCTGTCTCAAAAGGACCAAAAATAAAATAATAACAAAAACTGGAAGGGATGGTGGATAGAAGCAGGTGATTCCCTCAGGAAGTGTGAATGAATTTGAACTGGTAGTACCTAATATCCATTGGATGAGAGGTCAATGCAAGTAACTCATAGGTCCAGACTTAGCTCTGCATGACATGGGTTTTGGCCAAGTGGGACCTGGATGTGACTTCCTACCTTCTTAGTTACTCTCATTGCTGGGACAAAATACCTGCCACCCAAAATTAAGGAAGGAAAGGCTCATTTAGTTCACAATTAGAGGAGGTTTCAGTCCATACTAGCTGGACCCAAGGCAGAGGGCACAAGGACCAGGGCAGCAATTCATGGTGCTGGAAAAGAGTAAAGAATAAAGGGAGGCACAACAGCTGAGGCAGCTAGCTAGCCTTTTTCCCCTTCTTACAATGTAAGGCAGACTATCTGCCCCAGATCAGGAATAGCAATCACACCCTTAATCCCAGCATTGGACCATTAATTATTCACAAATTCTAGAAGCTGCCATGAAACTTCATGAGGCTTTTGGGGGAAGTTCTTAGACACAAACCATAATACTACCCAAGGGAAGTAATCCATGTTAGGGCAGCAATTTACTCCAAGTTTTGAAAGCAGAGAACTTTTAAACTATACAAGAAAAAAAAATCAATCAAACTAGAACATAATTAGCTGTTTTGGATCTAATTTAAAGGATTATAAAATGAGATCTATCAAGAAAGTCTGAAAGTCCTGGAAATTAATTAACACTGGAATAGAAATGGCTGGAAGATTTCCCAAGTAACACTCAGTATATCACCCAGAGTTTCTCTCCACTGACAGGATAATAAAACATACAGTTAAGCAGCAGCAGGAAGGAGACAAGCTAAATTTAAAGCACACTTGGCAGTGGAGTTAAGCTTGTAAGTTGTGAAGCTTATAAATAAGGCGTTTTTGCTAAAAGAAAGGCTGACAAGATACCCAAAGATGAACCAGTCAGCCTCAGTATTTATTTGTATGCAAGCAACCTTGATTCCACTACCTAAGTTGTGAGGGTGTATTATAATATCTAGCACAGAGGACAACAGGACTGTGGAACTGACTGGCTCACTAGATGACTTACAACAAGGATGCACATTCTTGGTAGCTTTCAAAAGGTTCTAGGGATGAAGCCCAGGCCCATACATACTCTAGGCAAGGTGAGCTACAATCAAACTAGAATCTCTTATACCTTCAGTGCTACTCACTTCTCATTGGTAAGAACTTATTTATATACCAATACCCAGCCACAGAGAGGCCTGAAAATATATTCTCTGGTTCATCAGCCATGTCTTTTGGAAAAGGAAAAAATAAATGCAGAAGAATAACCAGAATTTGACACAAAGAGTTAGTGGTACTCAGGTCCTCTTTATTCCTCTGCAGGAATATCGGAGTAGTACAGGAATATAAGGGTAGTTGTAGGAATATAAACCAGAGTCAAGCAAGAGATAATTGAGACTTGTAGGTAAGCCCTATCCCCCAAAGGGCAGAAATGTAATAAATGGAATAATATTTTTTCCATTTATTTTTATTTTATTAAAACACAAATGTCAATCAGACAGTTTCAAAACACCTTAACCATACAGAGTCGATGAATTAATACACAGCAAACTGTTTTCATAACGTTTTGGTATTGTACAAGGTGCATACATGATATTATATTTACAGGTTTTTTATAGCTGAAATTATATCAAAAATTCAATAATTATTTACCTAGTGGATGACCATAGCACTAAAAGCCGACATAATATCCTGTCCAACCACCTTTAGTGCAGATCTTGCCTCTCATAGAATTATGTACAAGCACAGTGTTATCTATCCCAACTGTACTGTCTATACACACACATCATGATTTTTTCTTTCTACAACGCTTCCTTTGTCTACACCTGTCAAAAGTGGGCACTCCATTCACATTCAACTAACTTAGGTGCTTGAACTCGACACCACAATCCAACACAGTCCAGCATTCTGCAACCACAGGGAGTTATTCAAAGAAATTATCGACCATATCCATTTACAGCTCAGCTTAATATTATGGGCTCACGATGTATACTTCATTTTTATACTTTTATACTTTTCTGCTGGATGGTTAAAACCTGGGTAGATCAAAACTTATATACCAACACATGAACTTTATATTTCCTATGTGGTCATTGAAGTCTTCTCAGGGTTTATCTTGTAGTCCTGTACATTATTCTGTAGTTCCTTTGTTTGTGTCATCCATGTGGATGAGTCACCGCCAATGCTTGACCAGATTGCTCTCTGTGAGAGCCTGAGAGAAAGTTTTCTCTTCAAGTGACTCTCCCCAGGCACACTATAGAACTTCAATCTCTTTCCTCTGTGGCTCCACAATCTCCTTGCTCAGAAAATTTGGAGCTCACCTGAGTCTCATGATATTGCAGTACAGGTTCTCCTATGTCCTGGGTCTTCGCTGACTTTGAAAGGCTAGGTCCAAAATGCTGGCTGGCCTTGTGGCTCTTCTATTTCTCCAACTCTGACTTGTGATCTTAGGTTGTTAACCATCCAGAAGAAAAGCTGATTAGTATCCTGCAGCATATGCCATTCACTTTGCCTTATCTGACTCAATTGATTTTACTTGTTGTACATTTCCTTTTGTATTTCTGCTTTTCGCTTATTATACTAGGGAGACTATATGATATTTACACATGTGTGTCTGGTTTATTTCACTTATGAGTATATGTTCAAGTGGCATCCACTTCAGTATAAATGCTTCAAACTTATCATTCTTAATAGCTGAGTAATACTCCATTATATAGAAATACCACATCTTTTTCAACCATTC
>PVKA01024828.1:0-16072 GCA_004027165.1 Ctenomys sociabilis
AGCATCCTAATGTTACAAAAGATGTGACTTTTCATCCTTACTCTGCACCATAAGACATCCATCCGATGAGGGGTGCCTGCCTTCCTGGGGGAACCCACCTTCCCTTCACAAAGCAAAGCACGCAGCATGGGGTAAGCTCCACCCACGCGCTAGCCCAGCAACAGCCTGTGGGCCTCCTAGAAATTTTGTTTGTTTGTTTGTTTTGTATTTAGTACAGGGACTATAGGGTCTACAGGGTCTCACTACATAGATCAGACTCACAGTAATCTGCCTGTGTTCAGCCTCCCAAGAGCTGGGATTACAGGCACGCACCACCACGTCCAGTCTCATTCGCTATCTCAGCACACCTTGGGGGCAGAGCCAGCAAGGCACATCAGGGGTCAAACCCCAGCCTCTGTGCCCTGCCTAAGCAGGTGCTTTGCCTGAGCACCAGAAATATTTTTGAGGGGGGTAGGGACATAGCTCAGTAGAATAGGCACTTGTGGGCCTGAGTTCAATCCCAGGTTCCACCAAAAAAAAAAAAAAAAAAAAAAAAAAAAAAAGTACGTTTGGAAGCACCACAGATGAGAGCCAGTCCACAAAGCATGCTGTCTGTCTTATGACACATAGGTAACCTTCTAGTTACACTGGATCAATATTGGCATCAAAAGAACTGATGAAGCTAAGAAAGGAAATGAAGCTCGGTTCCACAGTATGACATCTAGGCTGCAGTCCAGCTCTTCCTGTGTGTCCCTCCCTGTCTGTGCCAGAGCATGTGTGGGTTTGACTATACACAGAATAGCATATGCTCATGGAAAATACTCTCCAAGATAAGAAAGCCAAGATCTTGAGTAAAGAGGGATACAGTGGGGGGGTAGGTGACTATCACTACGAAACACAAAATCTAACTGATGGCATCCCTAAGCGATATAAAATGATCACAGATGCAAGTGTGAGAGGCATCCTAACAAAGCTCGTGGATAACACCACGGGAACTGTTGTAATGACCTTACTGGAGTGAAAACATTTCAAACCAGGCACAAGACCAATACTGCATGTGGGAAAAGAGTAATAAACTTGACCACATTAAATTAAGAACTCCTGGTCATCAAATGACAAGAGAAAGAGAAGGAGAAAGCAAGCCACAGAGTGGGAGAACTTCTTGTTAAGACATATAATCAGCTAAGATGGCAATGTCCAAAATGTGAAATAAACACAAAGCAATAACAAAAGAATACAAAATAAAAATGGACATGAGAGCGAGCTAACATGTCAAATGAAGACAATATTCAGATCAAAAATTAACTAGCTAACATTAACACAAATTCATTAGTTATTGAGAAATATAATTTAAAATGCTAACCACTCACAGCTTTAGCCATGGAAGGCTAAATGTAAAGACTAGAGCTCTGCTCCATCATAGAAAAGATCAAACTTGAGTCACTGGTCAGAAAAAGGATGCCCTTGAGACCATACTGTCACCTCAAATAAATCAGACACACTAGCGTAAATGCTGCACAGTCTCTCTTCCATGACAAAGCAAACGTATAAAGATAAAACTAAAAAACAGACAATAGGAAATAGGGAGACAGGCCTTTCACACACGGAGAGGGAACTAAGAGATGAAGGGACAGGGAGGAAGATGGGAAGAAGGAAGAAGCATTAAAATGTGCTGTGTGCATGAGCCAATGCCACGTGAGGGCTGAGACCATCCTTGCTACCATATGTAGCAATAAAAATAAAAATTGGAGCAAAAGGAAAGACTGGATATGTGTCTTTGAAGCAGCGGAGAGGATTTTCAAGGGGGTTTATGTCAACTTGCCTTTGACTGTAATAAACTTTCAAAATTGAAGCATCTGCCATGCTGTTCAATCACACTTCACATAATTGTTCCCAACTAGTGATTATTCTATAAAAATTTTTTCACTTGAATTATTTCACTAGAAGCCCATGTTCAGTGCTCAGTACTGAGCATCATTTAAGAAAAACTAAGCACTGTTAAATATAAAATACTAATGTCTTTGGGTCAGCATTCTCAATTTATAGATTCTTTCTTTTGTTGTTGTTGTTGTTTTTTTTTTTGTTTTTCAGAATTGGGGATTGAACTCAGGCCCTCGCACTTGCCAGGGGAGCACTTATTCCACTGAGCCATCTCCCTGGCCCCAACAATTTATAGGTTCTTGAGAAGTTGTGGAGCTGCATCTTAAAACCATTAGCATTTACACATTGCTTTGGGGTGACAGGAGCTGGACTAGCTTCTACAGTCATCCTCCCTACTGTGAGCACCGTGCCCTCTGCTGCTTGTCAGCTAAGAAAGCACAAACCTACCTGCTATGATAAGGAAGGCCATGCAGGAAAAATACATTATTTTCTGGAATAAAGGGCAGTGCCACAATTCTCTGCCAGCATGGCCACTTCGGGACACAGGAATGACAGTTCACAGCCAAGAGTGTCACGGGTCGGAGGAAGGCCTGGCAAATAGTAGGTGACCCTACAGCCACCAGGCTTGTCCCTTAATGCCAAGAACTGGCTGGTGACTCCAGCTAGAATCTTGAGCTCCCCAACAAAGAGGATTGCTTTGTTCACAGTAGTGAGCACTGAACCCAAGGCCTTTGCACTAAACTACCTCCCCAGCCCTTTTTCAGTGCTGCACCTGTGAACGGTCTTGCTAAAGTTCCCCAGGTGGGACTCTAGCTCACCGCCCTGCTCCTTCAGCGCTGGGATCGCAGGGGTGGGCACCACGCCCAGGGGCCCAGGGTATTTCTAATGGAAAATACCTGGATTGGGAACAATCATCTCAGGAAAAGCTAGGAACCTGAAATGCCGTCTCAGGAGGCGTGGGTTTGCGTCCTGCTGCTTCTGCTGCCGACAATTATGCAAACTTGTGCTGTTTTCTTAGGTCACTGCAACCTCAGTTCCCCCACTGGTGAAGTGGGGAAGATGGCCAAAGTCCTTTCTAGGCAGACATCGTTGGTCGGCTTTACTGCTAATGAATCATCATTTGCTTTCTTTCCTCTCTGTCCTCTAAAGAGGGGCTGAGCAGAAGGCTCCCTTTGCAGCACAGAGCCAGCAAGACGTGGGACAAACACAGCGCGCTCGCCTTAGACTTCAGCCTGAACTTTCCTCCCATTCCCCTGTCAAGCACCCAGCTGTGATGGCTGCCTGTGAAGCAGCCGCGTTGTGACCCGAGGCCCCAGCACCAGTCAGGCAGCCAACACGGCACGGACGCGGACCGGTCAGGCAATCCTGGGATCTGGCTGCTGTCAGGCAGCCCCTGCTGCCCCGGCAGGGATCACTGTCCACTTCCGGTTTTCCATGAAAAATGAATCTTTTGTTTAAGTCACTCTAAAGCATATTTTTAATTACTTGTAGCTGAAAGCATTTCTAACCACTGAGACAGTTTAAACCCTTTTAATTAATACATATTATAAAAGTAGGATCTCTTGTGACACTTGGCGATACCTGTCATTCTATAACATATACATACTAATTTGGGCCAAGTGAAATTAACTTGTATGCATTCACACAGCAGATGAAGCTTGTTCACTGGAGGAAAATTGTCGAACAGAGTCCCGTGCACAGCACGTCCCTGGGGAGTCAAAGGGTGGCCGTCTGCTGGCTTCTGCGCCAGAGGCAAGCACTTGAGCAAACTGGGAGCCTAGGATGACTTTATTTAAAACAGAAAATTTATAATAAATTAGTCTTGCTGGAGCCAGAGGATGGGAAAAAATAATTTTGTGATGCCTTTGTGTCTTTCCTCGGAGAACTGCTCTTGGCAAAAACAAAAGCGAACCTCAGGAGAAGACAGGAGCCCTCCCTCCCTGCGCAGTGCCCAGCAGCCCTTTGCCAGAGCCGCAGGCGCTCATGCCCCCCGGGGAGTCACACAGGCACAGCTTGGGCTGCCAGGTGGGAGCCCCTGGAGGCCTGGCTCAGCCCTCCCTTCCCCGGCCCCTCCTGTACTACCGCTGTGGGGCAAGCAGCCTCCCAGGGGATGGCTCAGCTGTCTGCCCCACACTCTTCCTACGGTGCCTGCCCGGAGAATCCCTCCGCTCCAATGCCAGCCCCAGACTGACGCTCTCTCCTGCAGAATGCGGACCTCCGCCCTGCATTTCCCGCCCGATGCGCGCCAACAGAAGCTTTGCTGCAGACAGAATAAACACTGCGCACCACTCGCTGATTACGGGCCCTTCACCACGTCTGACTAGGAGCCCAAATTCCCTCACGGCCGTGTCCCAGGAGGGAGCCTCTCCTTCCCTGGCACCGACTTTCCCTGGCACCGACACAGGTTTATCTATTCACTAAGACCCTGGAACTACCCAGGAACCACAGGGAGAGCAGCGCCTGGGGGACCGAGAGCAGAGGGGCACAAGTACTTTTTCCTGTTTTATTATCTTAACACTGCACTCTATTTGTAGAACAGATACATGATTCAGCTGCCCAACAGCACCCCATATCTGCACCTAGTACCCCTGAGAAGACCTTCAGGAACTGTCCCCCTCTGTTAGAAATAGCCCAGAGACCAGCGGGTCTCTGATGCCCAGTGACCTCCAGGATAAATAAAAACTTGTGATTACCCGAGGGATTCCTGGTTTCCATTTTTATCCCTTAGTGTTCAACTAAACTTTTAAGGAAAAAAAAACGGGTCACACACGGCTGGCACCTGACATTGAATTCATGCTCTGCTTCCTGCGGTCACTCCCCAGTGGGGCAAACCCAAGTCAGTGTTGACCCAAGTCACACACAACAGCTGACTGGATGTCCTTTGAGGTTAGATGTAGGCACTAAAGTTTTGGGGATGAAAATAGTGATGAGCTGTTAGCTTTCTGTCCCTGTGACAAGAATCTCAGGTAAATCAATTTAAAGGCAAGGAAAGCTTATTTAAGTTCCAGGTTTCTAAGGATTCTTTCAGTCCACAATCTGTTGGCTCTACTGTTTTCAGAACGGTCAACTTGTGAGACAATCCGACCCAAAGAGGTGAGGCAGTTACTCACTTCCTGTCAACCATAAGCAAAAAGACAAGAGTAGTAAAGACTGGAGCTCTAGTCATGGGCCAGGTTCTGATAACGTCACTCCCTCCCACTAGGCCCCACCTCTTAAAGGCCCCACACCCCTTCAACAGCACCACAGGCCTCCACCAAGGCAAGAGCCAAACCATAACACTAGCCCTGCCAGGAGGAGGCAAGCGGATACCCTGGCTTCATTCGTTAACCAAGTGATTTGGGATCCTGAGTTTGTTTCTGCAGGAACTCTTGGTGCCAGAAAGCTCTTGTTTTATGTAGATACTTGAAAGGTAGCCTTTTGTGCCACTGTCACTTAAAAGGACCAGACATGGAAATGTGGATTCTGAAGGTGGCAACTTCAGTTGCCACTGGGTCCCTGAGAATCTGAAGGTTGATCTAGCTCCTCTTGGCTGACCTGATGGAAAATGCATTTATATTTGGCAAATGCCAATACAATTGGACTTTTTAAAATTCCAGAAGACTTTAACTGCAGAAAATCACTTAAGTTTAATCCTTTATTGTCTTTTTTTTTTTCACTCTTGAAGCTGAGCAGTGAAATGAGACCAAACTAGTTTAATAAAAGCTAATTCCCTCTAGAATGAGAGCACATCTTTAAACTGCTCAAAATCTTCTGTCCATGAGGCTCTGCCCAGCAGGCTGCAAGGTCCGTGAACTGTTTCTCATTTACACGTTTTACTCTCTTCAGCAGATGGAAGGAAAAATAACCAGAAAATGATGGAATTGTCAGAGTTCCTAGCCATCCTGTACGATGGCCAGCACAGCTGTGGGAGAGAGCATTTTCTCCCTTCTGAAAGGGTGCGATTAGGATCCCCAACGGCCCTCTGAAGCAGGAAGGGAGCTGCCAGCTGGGCGCCTTCTGCGGGTCTGTCACAGAACCCTCTCTCCTCAGACCTCAGGCGTCACAGAGATCTGTGGGCATCCTCCTGTTACCACGGAGACACCTTCAGAGGCGTGGCCATCGTAAAGCGCACAGCCAATCCGATGTGTGCATCGTGCCTGCAGGGCCACTTCTCGAATTAAGTCTCCTGCTTGGTAGAACTGCCAGATAAACCCAAGGATGCTGAGTTATGTTCAGATGACAGATAACCATGAATGTGGTGTGTTTAGGAGAGTATTTCAAATGTCTTATGGGACTTAGATGGACCCCAGCCCTGTCCGTGGCCTACCTGACTTTTGGATGGAACTTACCATCCCATATTCTTACTTGGTTAATCCGGCAACTGCAACACTAGGCTGTTTCTCCTAACAAGAGCCAAATGCTGACCGTCTTGTTCTCTGATGGGCACAGAACCCCATCCAATTTTTAAAATTAAGCTGAGTGCATGGGATGCTACTACCTTATATTTTCTTTCAAGTCTGAGAGAAGAAAACAGGAGGGTGAAAGGAGGAAGGAGGACAATGATCTGGAAGAAAGGCAGAAAGCCATCCACAAGGCTGACGCTGACAAGGGATCTACCAAGAGCAGCGGCACAGGGTTACAGTTCAAACACTAAGGGTACCTGACTGACCTTATCGGATACAAAAGTTACATTTCTTGTTATATAGGTCTTGCTTTAACTAACCCGCTTCTATTGTGGACTGCTGATCTGTGTTGGATTGTTTAATTTAATTAGCCATCCATGCTGTGAAAATCTGTAACATATGTATCGTTGTATGTCACCCTGTTTATGTCATTTGTTCTCTTTGTTTTTGCTTCTATTTTTCACTCTTCAAGTTAAAATACTAATAAAAAATTTAAAAAAAGAAAGGCAGAAAGAAAACAAACAGGGGGGACTTAGCTCAAGCATGAAGTCCTGAGCTCGAAAGACAATGGGAAATGTTTGATTTCCAAAAAAAGTACCTTTGCTATACCAGAATTATAAACTGCCACAAGGTGATTTATCCTAATACTAGGATGAGAGCGATTCCTTGTAGGAGACAGCTATTTACAGAGGTAATTTATGAAAATTGGATTATCTTCCCTGTCATATAGTTCTGTACTTTATCAGATAAATTACCGCTCTCAGTGCCATCTTTCTCAAACACAATCACCAACAAGGAGACCTCTGATCACTAGAATCCAGCTTGCCAGCTAAATTCTGTTCAGATGCATTTAGTTTTCATCCTCTTGAAATGCAGCCAACAAGCCCCAAGCCATCTGGAGATCCGCAAGTAACTCCAACCTCAGCATTTTTATAGGGAAAATAATTCTCTGATTTAATTTTTTCAAATATTTACCCAGAGGTTTTATCTCTGTATATACACGGTCCCATTTCTCATTAAGTTAAGTAGTCATCTAACCTCCCCCGGCCCTGTCTTCTTTGTCCACAGAGTGAGACTCGGGCTACAGCACCCAGACCAACTTCTCCACGCAGAGGCTTAATGATTTTCATTAAGGGCCAGGCTTTAAAGGGGAAGCAGGAAACCCAACTGCTACTTCACTACATTGCTTTGCTGAAAGGTAGTCGCAAAGTACAGACACACACTTGTTTGTGTCTCATTTAAGCTTCCAGGAATATAAGAGGGAGTGGTTTACACCCTGTGTACAAAACCGTGCACCCCAAGTAAGCAGAAGGTAAGCGTTGTGAACAAGGCAGGGGTAGAGAACACGGAATCATTCCATAATCTCTTCCACTCAAGGCTTATTGTGTTTATTTGAAAATTCCAGGGCATATTCCAGTGGGAACAGAGACCTAGGAAAATAAAAACACTCAAGGCCGACTTCACCGTGATTTGGCTGTAGAGTCCCTTTCGTGGCCTTGTCTGGGGCTCGACCTGTGTGGCTCTGCAGGGGAGGGAAGGCACTGCCAAGCTGACCGAGCCTCTTCCTCCGCCCCGGGGGCGTTGGAGTCCTGGGGCCACGGGTCCGAGTTGACTCGTTCCTCCATAAGCAGGGAGCTGGCCTGGCTGGCTTTCTCGTGGTCGTAGGTGAGAGAGCTCCGGGCAATGGAGGTGAGACGGCCCCCGGAGTCCTCAGAGGAAGGTGCCGTGGACAGTGGAGAGGTCCCAACGGTGAAGGAAGGTCAGAGACCACAGCCCTGGCCCTGCGTGGGCCGAGGGGGAGGGGGAGCTCTGTCTCCAGGGCAACAATACACAGGGTATCAACAGGACATTCGACACACAGCAATGCTAGCAAGTAGGAGACAAAAGCCACTGAAGACAGGCTTTGTTGCAGTTCCCAAGCGGGAAGGCTTATGGCGGGCAGAGGGAGCCACTCGGGAAGCACTGGGTCCGCCAGGAGTGAGGCTTGTGGAGCAGGAAGCTCCGGTGCGCAGGAAGGTGCCTCTCAGGGCGGCACAGCTGGGGGGCCGAGGGCTGCCCCTGCTAGCTGGTACCTGACACAGGGATCAGCGGAGGTCTGGGGGTGGGGGCAGCTTGGTTTCTAAGTTGCACGTGTGGCTAAGCTGATTACTGTCTCCAGGCATCCGCTGGTCCCAGAGAGGTGGTGTCCCGGGACAGCCCACTCCAGAGGGCACAGCACAAGAAGACAAAATAAAAGACCTGGCCAGGAGACAGGGCACTGGACAACACTATGTGTGCCTGCTGTCGGCTGCGGCAGGGGGCTGTGGCGACGCAAAGGGTTCTAACCGCCACTCTTCCCAGCTCCCAGCTCCCCATCTACTTCAAGCTCTTTATGATTCTGTTGGAAGACAAACAGAGGCTGGATATTACAGCCATCCCGTCCTGGGGACAGAAGGCAAGTCCCATTCCCAGAGCTTGCGGGTTGTGGGCCAAGCTTCCTTCCTCCTCCCCAAACCCACCCTCTGGGACAACGCGATGCGCCAAAAATGAGCTGCCATGGCAGCCAGGGTCCTGGTCCCTGAGGAAAGCCGGTGTCGTGGCAGCCTGGCTGCACCCAGTGCTGCCACCCCATGGCTCAGCTTCTGACCTCCACAGCCTCTAGGGTGGCCTCATGGGGTACCAGGCTGGTGGAAATACTCTGCTCGTCGCTCTGGAAACTGCCCCTCCTCTGTACTTGCTGCCTAGCTTTCCAGGAAAAAAAAGACCTCTAAGAGAGGATGGCAAGACCCAAGGGCAAAGCAGTTAAACATCGACTCTGAAAGGAGATGACAGAGCACTCGTGTCCGCCTCAGACTGCCAGGTCCACAGAATCCCTTCCTAACTCGCATGTACCTAAGGAAACCTTCAGGAGACGAAACTGAGTTTACTGGATCCCTCGCGTTCCTGAAGCAACAGAGAAAACGCTTCTTGCTCAGGAGTCAGTAATTTCTTACTCCAAACGCCAACTTATTCTTCCTGCTGTTGAAAAATATTACAGCACTTAAAGGCTGCGACAGAAGAAAAACCTTAGAGGTGTTTACAGGGCCGTCCCCTGCGATCACAAAGCTGAGGAGGCGCGGGAGGCACCGCGTTCTTCATGCGTTGCCTTTGTAGCCCTTGGGAAGCAAACATCTTTTCCAAAGTTCAGGGGCCCAGCGACCCATCTTAGGAGAGCAGTGGTAGTCGCAGGCTGAAACCAGGACAATGTCAGAGCGGGCTGTACAAGACGTGCCCCCCGCCCCGTCACCTGACTTTTCTCTGAGTAGACCCAAAGTGGTGCAGTGTTACGTGTCAGCAGTACAAAAAGAGAAGACAGTGATGGAAAGAACAAAGAGCTAAATAAATTACAGGCATTATAGGAAAAAAAGAAAAAGAGGAAAAGGAGAAGAAAACAAAAACGAGAAAATTAAATTGAGCAAGAAAAGGAAAAGGTCTTAGCCCAGTTCCACTGAAGAAGACTCTAATAAACAAAAGAGACAATATGTTTTCACAAGTAGATTTGAGTTATTTCACTTACCAGTAGAGTCTCTAGTTGCATCCACTTCTCTACAAAAGTCTCAAATTTATTTTTTTATAGCTGAGTAATACTCCATCGCATAAAAATATGGTATCTTTTTCATCCATCCCTCAGCTGATGGGCATCTGGGTTGTTTCCAAGATTTAGCTATGACAAATTGCACTGCTATACACATGGGTGTGAAAGGTACGACAGATGCTGTGAGAGGGAACAACTAGGATGAGGAAAAGGAGAAATGAAAGAAGGGGAAAAGATATATTAGGTTCATAGGGAGAATGGTCTCGATAATCGTACTGCCAATTTCTGCTGGTCTTTTGAAAGGAGCAGTTAATGTTTAAAACATTTTTCATTTTATTATTTTTCTTTTGAATTTCTTACAACTTTTTTGTTATTATTTCATTTTGTTTTTATTTAAACCAATCTTGCATGTCTACATCTGGGAACCTGCACAACTAATTCGAAGATATTATGAAATACAGCAACCATTGTTGAATTCTTAAAAAAATAAATAAAAGAAACAGAAACATCAGAAAAAAGAAAAAAAATTAATTGCACCCTTAAGTAAGTCTAACTGTGCAGTCAACAGTGGCTTTTAAGAAGGTAAACTTCCCTGTGGATAGGTGGAGACTGCTATCATGGGTTGAATTGGACCCTCCCCTCCCGATGAAAAACATTGTATGTTGACAAACTGGCTTGTTCTCACAAAAAGGGTGTGATCTTATTTAGAAATAAAAGCCTGTATTGAGGGCCAGCCAGATAGCTGAGCATATTAAAGTGCCTGCTTAGGCAGACACAGGGACCAAGGTTCAATCCCCAGGCATGCAGGCCCTGCCCCTGGGGCGCGCTGAGATGATGACAATTGAGACTGGGCGTGGTGGCACACACCTGCAATCCCAGAGCTCGGAAGGTGAAAACAGGAGGCTCACTAAGAGTCCAGTCTGTGTAGGAGACCCTGCAGATGCTGTACTAATTACATTAAAAAAAAAAAAAGTTATTGAGGTGATCAAGTTGACATGAAAATAAACCTGAACCCAAGATGGATGCTGTTCTTAAAGCAGGAAAGTGAGGTGCACAGACAGACCAAACAAACATGTTTGGAAGAGATCCGTGGGGAGAGGCCAGCTGGCCCCAAGCCAAGGCAAGAGGACTTGGGAAGAGGCAAACTGCTAGTTCTTCGCCTCAGCCTTCTGGTCTCCAGAACTGGGGGCCACAAATTCCGATGAGGTCACCCAGAGTAGGGCTCTGTGTCGCAGCAGCCTGAGCAAACCAATCCAGAGGCAACCGAGGCCTACACACGCTCTCCGTCCACTCACACGGCACACAGATCTGCAGACCCATGCAAGGTGAGAGGTGGGCTTTGCAGGGTCAGCGCTGTGGAGAAAGGAGCCCGTGATCTAATCGTTCCCTGGGAGGGGAAATGTTTCTAAAAGTTTAGTTAGAAACCACGTTAGATTTCAGAGCCTTTAAGTCAGGTCCCATAACTGCTGGTCAAGTGTGATGATACGTAGATTGCCACATCAGATCAAAGCCCCGAGCGCTCTTCACTGAATAAGTGAGGAGGTGGCTCTGTCCAACCAGCTTTACCCACACAGACTATTCCCCGCCCTATTATGCACCTAGACCCTCTCATCATGGGGCCGATGTGGACCCAGATAAAGGGCCTGGAGCAGGGAAATGACTGGGCTCCTCCCTGCCTCCTGGGATGGTGGATAGGGGATCTGGCAGGCCACCAAGGAGCACTGACCTTGGTGTGCTGAGTAGCCCAGAGGGATGCAACTCATGAAATAGCCCCCAGAGGCTCCGATATCGAAACCCTAATCCTCAGAGTGGTCCTACCGCAAGCTGGTGGGAATTAGAAAAGGAGGGCCTGTGAGGCGGTCTTTGGTTCTGGGGCGGTGTCGACCACGGGGACAGTCTGGCCACAGGCCCTCCTTGCTCTGCCCTCGCTGGTGAGGCGAGCAGTTCTGCTTTGCCACCTGCTGCTACCACGGTGCAATCCACTCCACAGCACAAGCAGCGTGCCACTTATCACACCCTAAGACTCCCAAACTGTCGTCCAAAGCAGTCCTTTTCTCCCCAGAAGTTGAGGGCTTGGAGATACAACTCAGTGGCACAAGTGCCTCCCAGGCAAGCACAAGATCCTGAGTTTGATTCCTGGTAAAAAAAAAAAAAAAAAAATCCAGTTCCTCTCTAGAAGATAATTATCTCAGGAATTTGCTGTGACAGTGGAAAGTCACCTCATTTTTAGCACTACCTCAACACAGGAAAAGCACAACACATAAAAATAATGAAGAGAAGGCTGGGGAGATAGTTGAGTAAGCACTTATCTGGCAAGTGCAGGGTCCTGAGTTCAATCCCGGGTACCAAAAAAAAATCTTAATTTCAGGTAAATAAATGGCTGTTACCTGGTATTGTTGAGGAATTATGACAAGGAAAAGTCTGTACATGTTTTAATACAGATACAGTTTTGCTTTCCACCTGCAGCTGGTTGGTTCAGCCTCAGGAAGAGCTCAGGAGAGCAGAGGCCAACCGTGTAGTGTTTGCTAAACAGCAGCGGGTCCATGAGCTTGGGATCCCCTGGGCTCTTCCTAGCAGTACAGGAGAGCTTTAGAAGCTATCTGTCACTTCTGAGCAGTGACTCAACTAAGCACTGAATTAGAAGTGCTGTAGAATTTGTAACAAATGGGGGAAGTATTCCTGTTGGATAATTCTGTGTGAATTAAATGGAGATCCAACTCAAAATAAATAAATAAAATAAAATAATGAAGAGATACACGAGACTGGATCATTCCAGTAAAATGCCTCTATCAATGACTCATATTCTGAGGGTCATAGTGTGGAGTGAGAGGAGTAACTTTTCTAAGAGGTTATAAGGCAAAAGTTCCTCTCCTGGAATCGTTTCAGAATGAATCATTGCAGAAAAATCTGTCTAGTAAATAGCTGTGGGGTTTATACAGTAGAAGAATATGGATATTTCTAGAAGAAAGCACAGGGGAAACATATCCAAGCCCTTCTGAAAAGTCTTCTCATTTAAAACAATAAAATATGAATGAGGAAACCCTACAGAGACACACAGCCTAGGGAGGTATCTTTATCTGGGCCACACACTTCTAACAAGGATATTAGGTGTGGAGGACAGCCTCTAGTCCTCCCAAAGGCCAGGGAAGGAAGGCACGCTCTGTGTGTGACCAATACGGGCTTTAATCACACAGAGGATGCAGCTCAAGGGACAGAACACATTGCCCCATCCTTATCCACCCCTGTAACATCTATAGGTAGAGAGGGTGGCAACAAATCGAAACATTATAGCAAAGGTCAGTCAGAAAATCACAATGAAAGCTAGCAGCAGGCATCAGATATAAGACCTTCGGTGATCAAACCCAACACACTGCCCCTTGGTGAGAGCGAAGCCAGGGAAGATAGCAGGAGAGGAAAGAATGCGGTTGCCCCTTTGGAGGGCTAACTCAGTGTCTCCTGTCCTGGTCGCTTAAAGCACCACTGAGACCCAAAACCCAGCACCTGCAAACAAGCTGCAAAGCTTTCCATGGCTCATGGTTTGGGTCGGTGATTGGCTCGGTCTAAGGCACAAATGTCATGCGCAAGTGTTCGGCAAGCAAAGCCGCTCTGTTCACGGACCTTGGAAGCAGGAAAAGGGAAAATGTCAGAGAGGAGGAGTCCAGAGACTGATTAAGTCCTTAGGGCCACGCCTCCACCACCTGCCTAGACATGCCCATCCACCCTCACCACCATATTCCCCAAACAAAGCCAGGGAAGGCTTTCTCTGAGATGACACACACCTTCACGCAAGGATGGTGCGGCGCAGCCCATTCTTGTGCATGCGCAGCGTTGTGTACCAGCAAACAATGGCAGACAGGAACGCCCTCCTTGGTGGAGAGTAGAGTGAACTCAGGAGCAAGGCTTATTATTCTGGGTCAGCTGTAAGAGTGTGTGTGTCGGAGTGACTCCTTGACTGGCTTTTTTGGGTACCGAGAGCAAGCTGTGATGTGTATCCCTACGTGAATGTGCGTGTCTTCCCTTTGAGTTGCAGTTTTCTCTGGAAGGCCTTAACTGAAACTAAACAACTTGAAGGAGTTTGAGCAGTCACAGGAAGAGACAGCAGTTTCTCACCTTCCCCACTACAAGCACAGGTGGTTGCCCCTAAAGTGCCTGCCTAGCATCTAACAGTTCCTCGCTCAGTAAGAGATAACTGCCTTTTCAGCTATAACCTCGATCAGTGTAATAATCCAGAATAAGACATGTTTTCAAAAATCCCAGATTATTGCCTTTTTCTGTTGTGCCAGGAAGATTAGGTTCAACCTGTAGCATAATAGCTAACAGTGTGTCATAATTCCCTTACCACCATCTCTTCACTTGAATGAAGCTTAAAGCCTCATTTTTGCTTTGGGGGTGCTGGGGATTGAACTCAGGATTTTATATTTGCCAGGCAGGAGCTTGTGCCACTGAACTGTGTCCCTGGCCCCAAAGTTTAAAGTCTCTGGCCATGCAGATTTGGTCTTTTAAAACCTGACCTCAAAGGCCCAGGGTGCAGGAGAAAGAAAGAACTTAGAAGGGACATGCGCAGGCTGACATGCAGATTTTGAGTCATGGGATTTGTTGGTAAAGCCCCTCAATGAAAGCCAGGAGTCTCAAGAATCTCCATGGGGTGCACAAAGGGCCTGGTGAGCATGTTACTTCAAGATCCAAAGATAGAGAAAAACTAAAAGCAGACAGCAAGAAGTGCCGCAGGTGTCTCCCTCCTGTAGCTGTTGATTGGAAAGAAGAAAGCAGGTACTCAGCTATCTTTTTGGCCATTATTAGCAATTTTTGAGTCATAATAGTGAAAATCTTAGACAGATTTCCACAATTTGTAACAAAAAGCCAACCAAAAACTTCCTTCAAATTTGTCTAAGAGTAGGAAAAAAAGGGATGGTCTTAGAAAAGTCTTTTTTCTCATTGTGTTTTTTGCTAACACAAGTGGAAAATGGAAATATATTTAAAACGGAGGAGTTCAACTACAACTATAGTCCCACTTCCTCATCTTATTTACAAAATGAAGAGGAAACTGAAAAAAGAGTTTTAAAACAGGCACAATAACAACAGACCTAACTTCCTAACAGCCAATGTTGGGGTGAATTCAGTTGCACCCTAATTTTTAACATAAAATGGGCAGAAATAAACTTCAAAATAATTGACTTTTTCATATAAAAATTTCCCAAGAATCTTTTGACATAAATTATTAAAATCTTTTATTTTCCGCAAGTAACTTGGCACATTCAACCAGGATGGAAAATTCTGAGAAGAGAAACCTGTTAATAAACGTACTGTGAAAAAGTTTTGAAATATTAGGATGTTTATGGGTTTTTCCATAGACAGCAAATTAGAAATTTCCTCATTCCATAAAAGATAGATTTGAAAATTCCCAAATACTTTCTATAAATTCTTCCCTCCAAATTTTTGTTCTACTAAATGACCTTCTCCTAAATATTGATCCGCGCAGGATTTTGATATCTGAGAGTCTTTCAAAAAACTATGAGGGGGCCTGCTGGTTAGTTCAGTTGTTTAAGCGCCTGCTGTACAGACGCAGGCAGGCACAGGATACCTCACTTTGATTTCCAGCTCCAAATGCTTTGCCAGAATAGCCCTTCAGGAAGCCTGAGCCAGCCAAAAAAAACCTGAAAAAAATATGAAAGACTTTTCCTCATTCTACGATGAGGTATAGGGCTAGCAAAATAGCTCAACAGACTAAGCGTCTGCTTTGGCAAGCGCAGGGACCGCAGTTAGCGCCCCAGTCCTGCGTGCTCCGCCAGCCCTGCCCCTGGGATGCACTGAGCTGGCCACTGAGTCCAGGTGTAAGGCTGCACGTCTGTGATCCCAGCACTGGGGAGGCTGAGAACCATGAGTCCGAACTGCATAATGAGACCCTGTAACAATGGTATAGATGAAAAAATAAAATGAGGTATAGCACATAAGCCTCTAGCCCTGTGCTGCCTGCAACTTTGTCTTTTCACCAAAAGTGACAGGTTCTGCTTCTCAGCTGCAGAAACCTAATGGGCTCAGCTGCCATCCAAGCCCAAAGCACAGTAGACTTCAGTGCTGGCCTTTCTTTGAGGCCTGCTCATCCTAGTCTCTGTTGCTGCCCTTTCATGAGACAAGGATGGGCCCTCCTTACTGTGTGCTGTGCTGAAGGACATGGGCTCCAGGAAGCAGGGACCAGAGGGGGCTTGGATCTGCCTACTCACAGGCTACTGGTCATGCCGAGGCCTGGCTGCACCCAAACATTGCACAGCGTTGCTGT
>PVKA01024828.1:16172-33835 GCA_004027165.1 Ctenomys sociabilis
ATGGATGGATGGATGGATGGATGGATGGATGGATGGATGGATGGATGGATGGATGGGTGATGGACGCATGAATGGATAGATGGATGGATGGCTGGGTGAATAGATGGATAAGTGGGCCACATCTATGTCTTAGGCAGTGAACCAAATTTTATCTGCATTAATTCCTTTTATTCCATAACACCCTTCATTCACCAAATAATTAGTTTTGTCAGTTTAACTATTAAGAAGTGAGGCCACCAAAGAAACAAAGGAAAACATCCAGGGTGACTACTGTTGTTTAGACCCTTATGTCCCCCAAAATTTCATATGTCTGCAGGGGGCTTTGGAAGATGATTGGATGCAGAAGGCTCCGTTCTACAGCAGTGGGCTCACCCACTGAGGAGTTCCTAGCTGAATGTGCTGTTGAGGCAGGGGTCCCTCAGAAGAGGTGGGTCTCTGGGTGCATGAGCTGTATTTTGTATTCTCCTCCCCAGGTCCTCCATCCCCTCTGTGCCTTCGTCAGTCATAGATTGTACCCCTTCCCTCCAGCATGATGCTTCTGAACCCTCTGAAACCATCAGCCAAATAAAGCTCTCCTTTGAGATGTGTGTGTTAGATATTTTGTCCCAGGAATGACAGAGTGACTTACACAGTACCAAGTAGCAAGTTCAAAGACTGAATTTTGATTTCAAATTATTGCCATCTCAAAATTCACTCTGAAAATTAACCAGATGCTGAGAAAAGAAGTCATGTAAAGTGAGGATCCTCTTCTGTACTGCTCCTAAGAACTCAATGCCCTGTTTCATTCACAATGTGTCATCCTAAGGTTCCGAAATGCTCAGTGAGTAAGGGGTATTCCTGTAGGTGGATGACTATGCAAGAGAAGTGGACTCACCGAAGTGTCATATTCAGTAAGTGGCTTTGTTTTATTGTCTGCACTATCCCACAAAAGGAGAAAACAAACAATTAAGTCTTCTTTTGCCTATAAAACCATGATTCAGAGCAGTGTTTAATCTATAATATGAGACCTTGAAATGGATTTGTCAGCTATTAAAAATACTTTTTGATTCCACTTTCATAGCCAAGCTATTACAATTTCTCCATTTCCTGAAGGAATGAAACTGGAGGCTTCCTGCTGAAAGAGTGTGCACGTGTCAGACACTGTCCTCGGATCTCAGAGCTGGCAGAAGACCCAAGCTACCAGGTGCCATAGAGGCATCCATTGGGCCTTCATGTCTCACACACCTGCGTCCACTGCCTCTTTAGACCTCTAACTCTGTTTTTTTTTTCAATTCAACTTAAATTTTATTTTATTTTATTTATTTATTTTTTCATTTATTTTTATTTTATTAAAATACAAATGTCAATCAGACAGTTTCAAGACACCTTAACAATACAGATTCGATAAATTAATACATTGCAAACTGTTTTCATAATGTTTTGGTATTGTACGAGGTGCATACATGATATTATATTTACAGATATTATTTTAGCAGATATCTCTTATCAGTGAATTAAGAGTGTAGTTGCTTACTTATCTTATTTTTTTATACCTGAATTATATCAAAAATTCAATAATTATTTACCTAGTGGATGACCATAGTACTAAAAGACGACATAATATCCTGTCCAACCACCATTAGTGCAGATCTTGCCTCTCATAGAATTATGTAGAAGCACAGCGTTATCTATCCCAACTGTACTGTCCATACACACACATCATGATTTTTTCTTTCTACAACCCTTCCTTTGTCTACACCTGTCAAAAGTGGGCACTCCATTGACATTCAACTAACTTAGGTGCTTGAACTCGACACCACAATCCAACACAGTCCAGCATTCTACAACCATAGTAAGTTATTCAAAGAAATTGTCGACCATATCCATTTACAGCTCAGCTTAATATTATGGGCTCACGATGTATACTTCATTTTTATACTTTTGTGCTGGATGGCCAAGACCTAGGTAGATCAAGACTTATATACCCACACAAGAACTTTATATTTCCTATGTGGTCAGTGATAGACCTCTAACTCTGATCACTGCGTGTGCTCCCTCCACATCTGCTCGCAGCTCACGAAGCACCTCCATACCTGCAGGAATATCTCCCTGGAAACAAAGTGGCTCAGGCCGTGTCCAAGTCTGAGCCACACCAGTGCAATTCAAAATAAGACAAACCAGAACCAACACTATCTGCGGGGGACCCAGGAAGCCCATGCCCCGTTCTGGAGCCCAGGCACCTCAGTCTGACCTCTCCACATCCTCCTACCTCCCCCTGGATGAAACAGAGCTGGGGACTTTGTGCAGAGGTCTCTAATTTTACCCATAGCTCTAATTTTTGGGGTTGACCAAGCACTGCAACATCATTCACATATCTAAGTCATCACAGGCATCTTTTCTCTGCCTGCATTGTCCTTTCCCCTAGGCGGTACCCGAGAAACAACAAAACTTATAAAAAAAAACTCGGAGCACAGTATCCCTAACAGCTTTCACAGGAAGTTTGGCTTCGGGATTTCCACACATGCAGTTGGAAGTGCACCATGCATGGCTCTCAGAATGTGCGCAAGGACTTCCTGTCTCTCCTGCCTTGCTAGGCTGTCAATCTCTTCTGGGCCCTGACAGCCAGAAGTCACCGACCTTGAATTATTAGATCATGAAACTCCTTTTGATTGAAGCTCTGAACTCTGACCTACGACCAGCTAAGACTGGGCAGCTGGCTTCACAGCATCAGACTCCGCTTCTCCTCTACCAAGTGAGAGCCGCAGCACATTTCTCAAAAGGCCATCATGAGCGGCGGTGTGTGGACACACTCAGCACTGTGTGGCACGAAGAAACTGCGGTGTGAGGGGGGCCTTGGGGCAGAGCAAAGTTGTGCAAACTGGGGACTCAGATGCCAGCCGCAAGACAGCAAACAAATCCTGAAAGCTTGGCTTTCTGCGAACGCTGAACCTGGGTGAGGGGATTGCGCGGCCCTTGAGGATCAGGCATGTTGGGTATGCTTCACTTACAAAGGCTTTAATCAGGAGCTAACGCATGACCACTTCAACACCCACAGCACTGCTCCAGGGCCCCTGCATCCTCGTTGTCAGCCTCATCACCCTCGCCTTTATTTGCAGGGGCGTGGCCACTGTCAGCATCACTGCTGTTACCATCGTAACCATCACCAGTGTCATTACTGCCATGGTCACTGTCATCACCTTCACCTTGGCAGTCTCCAAGGTCACAGTCACCTTCCGCAGCATCGTGGCCACACCACGCCCTCCCTGCTGTCACTGTCCATCACACTCAGCACCACAGCCATGCTGACCAGCAACGAGCCCCGCCTCTGTCAGCCCCACATCACCAGCGTCACCACCAGCCCTCCTGGCTCCTCCTTGGCTGCTTCTGCAAGGCTTCTCAGCTGCATTCCTCACCTTACCAAGCTGCCTGCACTCCACTCTGCAAGATGCGGTGGGGACCACAGAATGCTCTTTGCTCTCCCAAGCCTGCAAGGGACCCAGTGCCTGCCGCCACCTCCGCATCAGGACAGCAGTGAGTTAGATGCGTCTGCCTTGCTGTCTTCAGAAGAAGTCTGGTCCTGTGAGACGTTCCACTTTAAAAGGAGAATCTATTCTATCATCAAATGTAAGTAGCATGTGATTTTATCCTTAAGACACTATACTTCATTGTAGCATATACAATGATGAAAAAATGCCACAGTAGAGAAATGCACATAAGCAGCACATCCTGTTGACTCCACTTAAACAATTTGATTGATCTGCGTCACTAGCTCTTTCCTGAACTGGAACAACTGAAACTTTCTCTGGGTTTGTGTGACTGCATGCCTTCTACTTCACAGCCTTACCTTCTTTCTTTCCTGAGTTTAGAGCCCCTTTTTCTTCCCCTAGTGACTGACTCTGTGCATGTGTGCCCTTAAGACAAAGAAAAGAAGAAAGAACAATGTTGTGTGCTGATTATGTTCATTTGTCTTTCTCTGCTCTGAGCTGAGCTGGATACCACACAGGACACCACATCAGATCAGTGTGTGTCCTTTGATCCACAACACTTAAAAACATTTCCTAATCTTTTATAAAGGACACAACACACACACACTACACACACACATTCCACATGACACACATACCATACACATACACTATACACAGCACACACATGCCACACACACGCCACACACCACACACAGACACACATACCACACCGCACACCATACACACCTTCCACATGACACACACATCACACCCATACCACACACATACCACATACACACCACACACGGACCACCTCAGGTCAATGTATCCAGCTGTTCAGTGAGTACACCGTCTTCAGGGGTCTGATCAGGACAGAGAAGTGAAATCCAGGCTTCCACAATGGGGCAGGATCTGCCTTGGAGAAGTCTGCACAGGGGACACTTGTAGTTGCACAAGGACCCAGTGTGGTTTAGCTGGGACCCACCCATGGGCAACTTGAAGGCCTGGCTACTTTCCTCCAAAATCTAGGTCAAGAGGTTGGGAAGATGGATGCACGCCATGCTTTTATTATGATTTACTGTGCCCCGCTCACAATGGAAAACATTCTAGAAAGAACACAAGCAATCAACAGTAGACTCTCCTGGATGGACTGGATCTCCTGAACTGCTTTCCTAGGCCAAGCACAGGGTGGATGAGGTACAGGTTTGGGCTGAGGACTGAGAGCTTGCCTGGGAGAACTGCACAAGAGGTCAGGAAAAGGAAAGAGGCCAGCCCCAGGTGGCCTCAGGATGCGGTCATAGACAGGAAGCCCAGCCAGAGACTGTGCACAGCAGGGCAGACCTCTGCTGCGCATGCACAGTTCTCATCCAGGGCCCAGGACCATGCAGTCTTGTGGTTCTTTTGTTCTCTAAGTGAAATGCCCTTTCTACTCCCTGCCTGGTGACCTCTTCTTCGCTGGCGTGAAAGTTCTCTCACCAGAGTTAGATGGAATCTCTCAGCCTCATAAATCACCATGACAAACAGCTGACAGCATGTCCTCACTTCCAAGAACCCCACTCTCGAAGCTCTAACTTGTCCATGGGGCCCCTCTTCAGGAGACGCTGCCCTGCTGCCTGCACACCTAAAGGTCCCTCTTGGGCTGGACACAGCAGGGTGCCAGCTTCCTTAACTCCACTGGCCACCTCTGGCCACTCACTGTGCACAGGCACTGCTCTCCCTGCGTCAGGTCATTTGTTAGGGTCACCATCTGGGAAGTTGCTTAGTATCTCCTTACTTCAGTTTTCTTTTTGTAAAAGAGGAAACCTCTGCCCATATAGAAGGTAGTTATGGTGAGAAATATACAGGAAGATATTACAAGGTCCTGGGGTCCCCGTGGAGAATCGGGGTCCCCTGGCTGCTCTGGAGGTCCTCAGTGAGGACTGCAAACACCCAAGAGCAGACACCGGAGCCAGACTCAACCCACAACAGAAGCATACTCAACGCTGGGGGAAACTTGGCTTTCCATGATTATTTAATGTTTGAATCCTGTAGCTCGCTCATACTTGCTGGGTTTGCTTTCGAAACTTAGAACAAATTGTCATCTAGTAACTTACAATGATCTCAGCCCGAGAGTGTTTCCTGCTGTTGGTTCACGTGGAATGTCCTGGGCTGCCTGTCAAATGTGTTCTCATTGTGTGACTGCCAGAGGGAAAACATGCCCATTGTCTTGGCGATGGCTATTTTTATTTAAATCACAGTCCAACTTTTAGAAAGTCTGAAGGGTCATAAATATGAAATGGTGGGTAAAGTACATTTTTTAAAAAATGCATTGTTTTCATTTAAAAAGGAGTAATGCGTGTTCATAGGAACAAATTTTGAAGACAAAAATCATAAAAGAAGAAAATTAATTCCACATAAGCCTTTGCTAAACACAAGCACTCTAAAATTATTGGTGATTATTTTAACCCAGTCATCTGACAGACAGAAATAGACAACAGATTACAAATAGATATGTGCATATAAATGAAAAACTACAACTATCAAAGATGATTTGCCATCTATAACTAAAGCTACGCACATGTGTGGGAACCGCCCATGTGACACATGCAGGTGATAGGCACACACTAGTCCAGATGGCAAAAATACTGGATATTTATAGATACAGATATATAAACAATAGATATACTGGATATGCCATGGTGTATCCACTTTTTTCTTTTTCTTTTTTTGGTGGCTGGCTCAGCCTACCCTGGGGGCAGGGCTGGCGTGCCACGTGGTGCCAAGGTCCTTGCCTAAGCTTGCCTAGACAGACACTTTGGACCCCTGAACCATTAACACTAGTGTTCTAGCAGAAGCATTATTTCATGTCTTATAATACTTTTCGTGCTTGTTATAACTACGTAACCACACAATAGTCGGGGTAGCATTTCATAGGACGGCCTATCACAGTTCTAGTGACCCTCGCCCTGCAGCTGGAGCTTGACCTTATCTCCTAGTCAGCGGTGAAGGGGTCATACTGTCTGCTCTAAGGCTGCCTTTAACCATTCTTCCCCTGTAGTATCTATTTCAGGAGTGAGAATCCCTGGGCCAAGGGGCACGGACATGTGGGCAGACTCTAGATCGAGCACAGCCAATGCTATCTTAATGTTTGCATTGTTTCCAGCATGGAATAATTCATATTCTCATCAGTGTGTTTTCTTTTTATTTCTCTAGAATCTCCTGGACGACGAAAGGCTGTGGTTAGTCCATCGCTTGTATGCTGTGGCTATGCGTTAGAGAACAGTCCTCGTTGCATCCCAGCATGTATGTCCTTCCCTGGCTGGTGCAGGGCAGATACCTGATGACAATGGTGGAGCAGGGCCACACCCCGGACAAGACGGCACCCATGAGACTCTTCAGTCTTTTCCAATCTGTGGGGCCAGAGAACATCTGCTTAAAGGAGCTGAGACTGGAAGGGTCGTTGTTCAGACTGAGAATGTGACTGCAAGTCACATGCAGAAGCTTTCCTAGACAGCGGCACAAGGTGCGGGCTGCAACAAAGTGCCAGGGCAGGGCTTAGGGATGGTGGCCAAGGGACGGGGCCATACAGGTAGCTATGGAGTCCTCACTGCAGGTCCGCAGAATGCCGGATGGAGGGGCAGCATCTTGAAGGGCTTCCTGAGCCCACAGTGAACCAGGGGTTCCAAAGGTTGTCAGGGGCAAAGCCCTGGGCTGGAGTTACCTGGAGAGCACCAGGGACCACACCTGTACAGGTAGAGCTGCAGAGAATACCAGTGCCATTGGGGGGGCACATGCTGGGGCTGGGGACAGCGGGCATCAGTGGGGCATTGGGGCCACAGTGGGACTGCTCCCAGCACAAGGAAAGGTCAGCATCAGAAGGGAGTGCCAAGGATCTGAGAGGATGGCCTATCCTGTGCATCCCTGGGCCTGAGCCAAAGGAAGCCCAGAAGAACCAGCAGAAACCCCGGCAGCCTCTGCCGCCCCAGCCTCTGTGCTAGAAGGGCCTGCATGAGTGGAACTGAACATACCTCTGAGGTGTGCCAGCTCCAGTCGTGGAACAGACCCAAGTCTGCAGTCACTGCACTGGCACCTGCCGAGCCAGGAGATGCCCAGGGTGGACCTCAGGCTGACCTGTCCAGGAACTGATCACCAGTTCGAGAACGCCACATCTGGCTCCTCCTCTGGGAAAGGGACTGGGGAGCCCATTCTGCAGGGTCACAGTGACATTACGGCACAGAGGTCTAGGGTTCCTCAGGGGCGACTAAACCTAAGGCCATTCCTATCTTTCTGTCTGTCACAGAAACCTGTGCTATTTTAATCATAGCAGTGAGAAATAAAAGTGTTATTTCCCTGCTCTCTCCAAGAAGAGAAGTAAATGTAGTCAGAGAAAGAGGCCAAGCCTGTGCTCCGCGGATGCCTGGGACAGTCGCCCTGTTCCTGAGCGCTTCTCCTATTTCTGCTGCATGGAGTTAGGCATGTCACAGCCTCCTCCCACCTAACTCCCTCCTGAGAAGACCATGAGCTGGAAGCATCATGTTCCTAGAGATGATCAGATCTGTGACCCAAGGGCAGCCAAGACTTCTCCAGGAGCCCTCAGAGTGGTCAAGGCGGCAACAGCCGGGTGGATGAAAGCACCCACAACCTCTCCCCACCTAGAGGGCAGCGAAGGCAGGGATGTCAGTGCATGTGGTAATTGCAGTGTGAAAGACTTGCAAATAACCAAAGTATCGCAGAGCTTTTCCCAGAGGAGCAAGAGTTTTTCTGTCAAATCCTGGCAGAGGCCTGTGCCCAGTGTTGTGACTCTGTGAGTGAAAAGAGGGCACAGATTGGACCAGGGAGACTGGCCAAGGAAGCTCAGTGGTCTAAAGTGCTGGCTTAGGCAAGCTTAGGCAAGCTGAAGGACTGCGGGTCAACCCCAGCACCACATACGGCATCAGCCACGCCCCCAAGGTGGGCTGAGCCGCACCCCTCCCCCCATAACCAATAAAAAGAGAAGGCATCTGTCCAGTGGAAACCACAGTGCTTCCCCCTGACCTTCTCCTCAGAGGAGACCCCGGGACAGTCAGGCAGAATCGAGAGAGGAGCAACAGATTGTCCATTTATTTTCCATATCCGTATGTCCACATACATATACATGTGTGTACATCCACACTGACATACATGCATACAAGCCTACCTAGATTTATATCATAGCATGCATAGGAATGAACATCAGTACAAAAATACAGGCAAGCAAGCATGTATAACTCTGCACACATTCATATTTGCATACATACAAACACACATGACTGTATCATACATATGTAGCTATATAATTTATTCTATAGTTTGTCTCCAGTTTATTTCAGCTAATTCTCTTTCACTGTTAGAAAAACTATTAAAATCCAAATAAAAATGAAATGTTTTGGGCCTGCCATGCCGGCCCTGCCCCCTGGGTACTCTTAGCAATGGAGACTGAGCAAAATGGTGTGCACCTGTAATCCCAGCTCTTAGGAGGCTGTAAACAGGCGGATCACTGCAAGTCCCATCTAGTAGTGAGATCTTGAACACCCTGTAGTTCCATCCCTAAAATACAAAAAAAAAAGAAATGTTTATACACAGAACAGCTAAGATGATTGTACTAATTTCTACAAGTCTTTGAAAGTAGCAGGTAATGTTTAAAATTTCTACGTTGACTAATTTTATATGCTAATATCTGTAATCTGAACAACTACATCAAAGATAGCAATGTGCAGTATAACAACTATGGCTGAATACCTTTCAGCTTGTTTTTCAAATGTGTATCATCTCAAGGGCTGGAAGGATGGCTCAGCGGACTAAGTGCATGCTATGGCAAATGCACGGACCAGGGTTCAAGCCCCTGTCCCGAATACCGCACTGGCCCCACCCCTGGAGCATGCTGAGCCTGGAGCGGTGGTGCACGCCTATAACCCCAGCACTTGGCAGGCTGAAAACAGGAGGATCACTATGAGTCCAAGCTGCATAGTGAGACCCTGTACCAAATACATAAGTGAAAAATATAAATGTGTATCATCTCTAATGTCTTATCCATTGTTTTTATACTCTCTTTAAAATAAAACAAAAAATAAAAAGTGAAAAGGACCTGGAAAAATTTAGGATTTATTGAAAGGAAGAGAGAAAGTCTCACTGTTTGATCAGTCCTGCATGCCTGTATCTGATAATATGAGTAACAAACTTAATGTTAACAATAGGTAATGTAGAGCCATTATTAATTTTCTATTCTTGTTTTGAAATTCTATATAATTTTCATTGCTTTGTATTGCTTTTTGTCTTTGTTCTTGATGTTTTCATTTCTCTTTAAAATAAAATAACCAACAAAAACTAAATGGCAATTAATTAACACTTAGAAGTGTCACGAAGGAAAGAGATCTGAGTTTGGGACAGCAGGACTCAGTTGAAGAAAGCCTGGACCAGTAAACCCTCACTGTCACGTCTCATGGGTGGGCCTCTGTAACCTCCTGTAGGGTCTGCAGCACAGGGGCAAGCGTGACTTACTCAGGCCATGGGGTGCCCAGGACAAGGCAAAGCCAGCCAGCGCTCTTGGCCTTTGGTCACCTGCTGAGTCATGAAATGCAAAGCAGGGTGACCTGCACTTTCTCCACCAGGTGCTGTGTGAAGAGCAGATGAGATCATGAGATTCACCCTCCCAGAGGTCATGATGTTGAACAGCCACTCATTTATATGCAGCCAGTCAGTCAGCTGGACACACATGCAGAAAGCGCTGTATTATTTTTATAAATACTCATGAAAAGAAGACTTCTAGGGCTGGCCAGATAGCTCAGCGGATTAAAAAGCCCGCAAGCAGGCTCAGGGGCTGGGCTCATTCCCCGGGCCTGCCGTGCTGGCCCTGCCTCAGGGGCACGCTGAAGCAGCGATTGAGACTGGGCGTGGTGCTGCGCGCCTGTATCAGTTCTCAGGAGGCTGTAACCAGGTGGATCATTGCGAGTCCGACCTGGTAGTGAGACCCTGAACACCATACAGACCCTTCCTTAAAAGAAAGAAGACTTTTAGAAGGAAAATATCTCTATCCAAAATCTACTTGGAGCAAACCACAGGGGTGAAGTTCTGCTTGGTCATCAAATTCCCACTCTCTTGAGAAAAGAGGAGCCTGAAAGCCAGCAGCTAGGGCAGGAAGCCCCATCTATAATTAGCTCAAGACCCAAGGTTCAGGCCTCGGCCCCTCGACACAGGGCCAGCGCACTCTTGAGCAGACGCCCCAGCTTTCTGCTTCCCAGAAACACCCCGATACAGAGGTCACAGGGAACATATGAGAAAATAAACACAGCGAGGTTCCCTGTTGGTCCCTGGCAGCTGGAGTAGCAGCCTTCCTCACTCTGAGGAATTCACTATGACGGGCCAGAGAGAAGTGCAGACTGCCTGAAGTCCTGCTAGCGCTGTCTTCTTTCCCCTGTTCCTGGGAAGATAAGCCCAAACTGTGTCCTCCAGCCAGGTATCCGACGTCCCAATGGCTGCAAAGGTGGAGCATTCACTGGAGTTTCCCTTTCAGCCGTGTGTCCCAAGGCCGGGGCCTGCATCAACAGTCTTCCAAATGCTCAGTGTAAGGGGACTGCGCAGCTCCTAGGGCTAGATACAGGACTCCAGCCTTGGTCATTAAGCTCCTCTGACCTTCCCGAGTGCCTCCTCCCTTACAGAATGAGGGACCATTCTGAGAAGGTGCAGAGAAAGCGCTTCGGTCCAACAGCATGCACTGTACGGCTGTCACTTTCATTGCCTCCTTGGCCTCCAAAGACGTCGAATTGACCAGCAAGCATCTGATACCAATGACACCACTGTCAGCTCTGAACAAAGGAGCCAGTGTGCGGCTGAGCTCTTAGAAGCCCGGGCTTGGGGAATCCTGTGTATACTGAGCTCAAAGTGCGTAGCCAGGGCACAACACAAGGACTGTGGTGGATCTTGAGGCTTCCCAGGCAGGGTAAGCACACTCTGGATGCTTAACCTATTTCAAATAGTGCCTGGGCATTAAAGGCCATCTCATACCAGAACAATATCACTAAGATGCTCATAGGAAAAAAAAAAAACAGCAAGGCTAGGGGCAGACTATATTCTGCGAACTGGCCAAACTTCAGCTGATTTGGAAAGACACTAAACATTAACAAACTCAAAATGCTTTTGAAGCTGCTGAACGTGGACACCAAGCGGGCCCCTTCCCTTCGCCCTCTGTTCCCACTTCGCTGTGTGGGCTGACTGCATGCAGGGCTCATGTGTGGCAAGGGCTCACATGCTTCCTCACAAGAGAGAGGTCACTCGGAGCCACGACTGGGGTAGCAGTGAAGCAGATGCCACAGTTTGCACTCAGAATCAAGAAAAGTACCGAAGGGATTTGAAGAGCACATCTTCTGATAAATGGGACATTGGGTCCAGATGTGGACATGGCAGTGTGCATCTGGGGAAGTGAGAAACTGCCACTCATGACAAGATGCTGAGACCCGGGTCCCAAGTCAGCCTGGCTACACTTTCAGGAACAGACTGCGACCGTATGCACGCTCGGTTGGTAGAAGAACACACAGAGGCATTTCTGATGTTCTCGTCCTAAAAGTCCATGTGTGTTGTGTTTGTTATCTGTTACCATGGTGCTACTGCAGGGGGCTGGTTCTGGCCATGGTCCCAACGAGGAGTAGGCTCAGTGAGGGCAAGTGGCCTTTCTAGAGTCCTGCTGAGGACCAGACCCTGGCCTGGGACAAATGACTACATGAGGGTCTCTGCTGAATGCTATACTTTTGGATCTACCAGGCTTGATATGGGGCGAGCAGCTCAGAGTGGGGTCCCAGCACAGGCTGGGGCATGACCACAGCTACCTGCTCTGCTCCATGCTCAATCAGAACTTACCCCAGAGATGCCAAGCACTAGAAGTCACTCTAGTGCCCTGACCTCAAAGCGAAGGAAGGAATCTCCCTCAAGGAGCACTCGCAGAGGAGGCAAGAGTGCCAAGGTACACCAGAGACCCTGAAAATGCTGGAGAGTTGCTGCTCTCTTGACCCATGTCCAAAGGAGCTGCAAGCTTGGCTTTGCAAAACCTGAGTGGATTGGAAAAAAAATCAATGATACATCCCACAGGGAGCCTCAGCTAGGAGCTTAGGCAAGTGATTTATTTGGTGTTCTGGACCAAACCCCAGGAAAGAACATAAAAGTGCCTATTGGAAGCAAAGAGAAGAGCTCTTACGAAATCTCAAAGGAGTCAGCCCTGTGCTGGCAAGACTGCTCTAAGCCATCAGTGGTAAAAATGACCTTTGTGTCCAGAGAAGACACAGAGCACGTGACTGCAGGCCCTCTGGGTGACCTGTTACCAAGCCAACAGCTCCTGTGTGAGCAAGGCTTCACAAGACAGCAGAGCAACCTGCCTCTCCCTGGAGCCCCACGTACCACAACAGATTCTGAGTAGCAGCTGAACACCCAGTTTCATTTTATACCTAAAAAGCTTCTGCATTTAGAACTGAAACCATACCTGGCTTTCCCACCAGCCTGGGTGCAGAAGACCCCTCCTCTTGTGCACTACAATTCCTTCCAGAAGAGCTTCTTCTCCCCCTACCCTCCCTCCCTCCTATCCTGAATGGCTGGGACCTCTGAGCAGTCACCTTTGCTGCTGCCTTCTTCTCTACAGTGTAATACATTGACCTCACAGAGATGGGAGCACCCAGCACTCTGGGAGGCTGAGACAGGAAGATCACAGTTTAGCAGCTTGGGAAGATCTTATCTGCAAAATAAAGAAAAAAAAATGTTTTAAGGCCTGGATGTAGGTAGGCCCTCTCCACCACCAATCCATGGTGGTGGAGAGGGAAAGAGAATACATGCAGAATTCCTAGCACATAGTAAGCACAAGATGTGGCCAACTACTGCACACAGCTTAATCTACTGACCTGTTCTGAAGCTGTTTTCATGACTCTCAGAGTCTCCACCTCAGAAAGTCACCCTGATGGCTCTAGAAGTATTCATGGAAGGCTTGTGGCCACAGGCAAAAATGGCACCACCACTGGAAGTCACATAAAGATGAACTTAAGGGAAACTGCCCCAACTGTTAAACTGGGACTGAAAGAGAGAGTTCTAACATTTAAATGAGATTCAGTCAGGAGCCTGGGGTTTGAACACGCGGCAATGTGCTACGGGAGAGGAAAGGAACAGAGAAAAGAAACATAAATATGTGATGGATGGGTCTCTAGGTGCTAGGTGGATGATTGGTTTGTTGGTTGGCTAGTTGTCTGGTAGGTTGGTTGGTTGGTTAGTGGGTTGGTTGGTTGGTGCTTTGGGATAGTCCCATGATGTGGTTCAGGCTGGTCTTAAACTCACTATGCAGATTAGGTTAAACTTGAATTTGATTTCCTCCTTCCTCATGCATTTTAATGAGGCTGGGGCCAGACACCTGGCAGAGAACTTCCAAAAGAAGAGAGTTCAGCTCCCATGAGACTGAAGATTGGAACTCAACCCAATGATAGCCCAGCATACAACTTATGGGACCCTCTACCCGAGACCCTCTTCCAGCCTCTGATAGTTCCAAAAGACTGAATGATGCATGAACTGGAATGAAATTAATTCAGAAGAGAACACAGCCCTATAAAGTGTCTAAGACCCACAAGAGGTACTAGCCAATCAAAATTCTATGGTGGTCAAAATATTCACAGATGTTCGTAGTGCAGGTTCAGTGCCAGGCACTATGCTCGGCCCTTTCAATACAGGAACTGATGGGTTCTCCTACACGTTCTCTGTGTCAATGCCACAGCATGGCACCCTGTTACAGGAGAGGAAACCGAGGTGGATTTTGAAGCTCGCCCAAGGTCCTAGAGTGAGGAAAACCTGGAATCTGGAGTGAGCCTCCAGCAGGCAAGACTCCAAGTCCCTGCTCTGAGTCACTTCTCACAGTATTTTAAGATGTGTTCCTGTTACTTTTAAAACATTACATATTCTATCGAACATATAGTCCCTTCAAAAACAGCGTAAAATGCAGTCATGCAGTATACAGCCCTAGAGCATGGCTTCACACTCACTCAGCATAATTCCTGAAGAGCCATCTAAGTGAACTCAACAGTTCTATCTTGGCCTACAAGATAGTTTAGCAGACTAAGGCTCCTGCTTAGGCCGCTTAGGTAAGCCCATTGGACCATGGCTCAATCTAGACACCACATGCCACACCAGCCCCACCCCCAGGGTGGGCAGAGCTGGCCAGAGTCCAGGCATGGTGGCATGTCCCTGTAATCCTAGCACTTGGGAGGCTAAAAACAGGAGGATCACTATGAGCCTGAGCTGTGTAGTGAGACCCTGCAACAACCAAATACATTTTAAAAAAACACACGACACAACTAGGTTGCCTCTAGATTTGGGGTGATAAGAATTAATCTGAGAGCAAGGGAAATAGCTCGGCAGTCTAAGCGCCTGTCTAGCAAGTGCAAGGACCCGGATTTGATCCCCGGCACCGCATGCCATGCCAGCCCCAGAACCAAGGGAGCACTGTGCAGGCACCAAAACTGGGTGTGGTGGTGTGTGCCTGTAATCCCAGTGCTGGAGGAGCTAAGACAGGAGGATCACTAGAAGTCCAAGCTGCGTAGTGTACACAGATATCCCACTATGATTATAATTTGCATATCATTAATAAACAATGATGCTAAATATATTCAATTTGCCATCTACGTATTCTCTTTGTTCATGTGTTATTTGCACATTTTCTGGTTGAATTATTTCATCTTTTGCCATTGAACTTTCAGAGTTCCCTGCAAATTCCAGGCGCTAGTCCTGTGCAAAACATCCAAGAAATAAATATTTTTCCCATTTTTAGCTTATATCTTCAATCTCTCTGTATATGACCTTCCACAAAACACACATTTTAGATTTTGACAAGGGCCAATTTGTACATTTTCATTTTTATAGGTCATCCTTTTGGTATGAAGTCCAAGAACTCCACCTGGACATAAATCACCATCTTTTTTTTGTAGCAGTAGCATAATTCTTCTATTTAAATAAAAGATCATGATACAATCTTTTTATTTTACTTCTGAAATGGTACAAGGTTTACATTAAAGCATCATTGATTTTGCCTTTGAACACTCCATTAAGTCGGTTTTGTCCCTTTGTTAAAAACCACTTGAGCATATTTGTGTCCTGTTTTGGGAAGCTGACTTCTACCCAAATGACCTGCCTATCTTGTCACTCTACCAGTGCAAAACTCTGTCCCATGGTAGTTATGTAGCCAGCGTTACTTGGAGCTTTTCTTGTTCCTCCTCCTTTGTTTGTTTTGTCAAGAAGATTTTAGGTTTCCTAGGGCCTCTGCTTCTTTATATAAATTCAGGGTAATGGTGTCTATGTCCACAAAAGACCTTACTGTAATGCATTTAGTAGTAGGCTGAGCTGCAGGAAATTCACATCTTCACTGCGCCCTTCGCCCCGTGAACACAGTACAGCTCTTCATTGCTTGGGGTCTTCTTTGATTTCTTTCATCAACATTCTGTAACTTTCATGTTATATACTGACCAGTGTGCAGCTAAGAACTTTGTCTTCTTTGGAGATTGTGAATGATGTTGTCTTTGAAATTTCCATTTGTTTACTGTTAGTAGACGGTGCTGACATTAACTTTGTGTGTGTCAAACTCACATCTTTCAACCTTGTTGGACACATTTGGTGTTTCTCTAATACAGTACTAGATTCCTTGATATTTTTATACATGGTCATATTATCTACAAGTGTATTTTTTCTTTACACCTGTTCTGCCTCTTATTTATTATCCCTGTATTTTTGTATTACCTTATTCCTGAAACTTCAACATTAACTTGCTTAGAGTTACTGGCCTGAGTACATATCAGACCTTTCTAAGGCTTATTCTGTATCATTTTGTAAAATCGCATGTTTCGCTTCTGCTTGCTGGCATGGTAGGCTACACTGATTGAACTCTGAGTACTGAACATGCTTGTCATGCCTGAAATAAGCCCATTTGGTCACCTTGTGTAATTGTCTTTACACATTATTAAATTCAGTTTGCTGGAACTTTCATTGATGCTTTCTGTGCTTAATTTCATGAAAACATTGTGTGGACTTTCATGTGTTTCTGTGTGTGTGTGTGTGTGTGTGTGTGTGTGTGTGTGTGTGTGTGTGTGTGTTGGGAATGTGCATCTGTCTAATGGCTACATGAAGTGACTTGTGAATGTTTCCATTTCTGAAGAAGAACTGTAAAATTGGTGGTTATTCTTTAAATATTTGGCAGAATTCTCAAGCGATTTTTCTGGGTCAAAAGCCTTCTTTTTCATGAGCTCTGAACTGAAAATCCAATTTTGCTGAGAGTTACAGGATGGCGCCATAGCATCTTTCGTTATAATGCTGCTTTGAGACCGCGGCCTTCTGCTAACACATCGAGTCTGCTGGAGTGAAGGCGCTGCGGCGTCCATCGCTGCCCTTTCACTGGCGCAGAAACTGTGCTCAGAGCTCCCATGTCACTGCTGATGCAGGCCACTTTCTCCTCCCATTGCTAATGTTATGGCTCACAGCTGCTAGAAGTCTTCCGGTTTTCTTGGTTTATTTCTTAAATAACTTATGCCACACCGCATTCCCTTGTCTTCCCTTCCCTTACTTGAACTTGCATTTTCACCTTCTCTCCCTCTTCTATCTTCTGTCTCTTTTACTCCTCCTCTTTTAGTATCTTGACTTATAAACTCAGATGATTGACTTAAGACCTGTCTTCATTTTGTGTAGTGTGTAAGTATTGACTACTATAAATTTTCCCCTGAACACTGTCGTGGATATCTCCTATACTTTTTGATATGTGAAATCTTATTAATAAGTCACTTCTGGGGCCGGGGAGATGGCTCAGTGGAATAAGCGCTTCCCTGGCAAGCACAAGGGCCAGAGTTCAATCCCTAGTTCCACCAAAAAAAATAATAATTCATTTCTGTGCATGTTTTAGATTTCCCTGGAAACTTACTCTTTTTTTTTTTTTTATTGTACAGAAAAATATTTTTTTTATTGGTAGATGTTTCCAAAAGAGAAAAAAATGAGATATGTCTAAAAAGAGTGCAGCTTTTAACCTTGACTGTTCTTATTCCCATGCTACTTCCCAGGTTTAGCTGCTTTCATAATGGACTGCTGAGCTTTCTACACAGGTGGAACCACCACTTCCCTTTAGAGATGAATACCTGTTGACAGCCCCATTTCTGAGTTCTCTGAGTACTCCCTTGCTAATACTGGGGTAGTCTTGATGGTGCAGCTAATTTATCTCTCATTGGC
>PVKA01024829.1:0-28245 GCA_004027165.1 Ctenomys sociabilis
TTTTCATAAATCTTATTCTAAAAGGTATTTTTTTAACTGAGGGGGAAATATATATATATTTAGAATTAGCCAGCCGGACTCAGTTTAGATATCCCAATTTTGTTGGCAACATCCAATGCATCATAATCAGGAGCCAGTCAAACACATGCCTTCTTCCCTCCAGGAGGCCTGATTAGGGTATTGACCTTGGCAACGTTGATGTCAGAGAGCTTCTCCATAGCTTGTTTGATTTGGTGCTTATTGGCTTTGACATCCACAATGACCACGAGTGTGGTGTTGTCCTTGATCTTTTTTGTGGCTGACTCTGTGGTTGGGGGAACTTGATGATTGCATAGTGGTCAAGCTTGTGTCTCCTGGGGGTGCTCTTCCGAGGGTATTTGGGCTGCCTCTGGAACCACTGTGTCTTGGGACAGCAGAAAGTGGGTGACATTCATATCCTCTTCTTTTTGTGGCTGTGGATGCCTTTCAGCATGACCTTCTTGGCCTTCAAAGCTTTTGCTTTGGCTTCAGCTTTGGGAGGGGCAGGGGCTTCCTTCTTTGCCATCTTGGTAAAAAAGTTGCCTCTTCTTTGCCAGAGTTTGTTTACTTTAGTGTTCTTATCCTAATGGCAAAAAGTTCAATACGATGAGTAAATGCATGGCTGTAAACTCTTTGCTCTTGAACTAACTGGCCTCAGCAATGCATTTGGGCAGATAATTAAATGAAAACCAGGGACAGGAGTTTCCTACACAGCCTTGAGGATTTGGTGGGGGTGAAGTGGGAATGAAGTGAGGGAGTCTGCCTTCTGGATGTGAAAACAGAGTCTTCTCAAGGTTATAGAAGTTATTTCTAAGATTTGAACCATACCCCAAAATTCTCAGTGTGGTGGTGAAAGTAGTAATTGTGACCCAGTGCCCAGTGGAAGGACATGTAAGTGTTGCAGGATCTTGTCCTCCTCGAGGCCCGAGTGCTCTGGCCCAGGTCCTTGCATATTCTCTTGGCTCTTAAAGCTGATTTTGGAGCTAGACTAGGACCTGAGTAGTAGCTCTAAGCAGATGCACTGCTTCCATAGGTTATGATGAGCTCATGATAGATTAGGAGCCAGGAGAGCTGTGTTCCAGTCCTGACTTTGCCAATTGCCGAACTCTCTGAGCTTCAGTTTCTGCTCTATTGTGGAGAAATTGTGCTTTCATACTTCATAATCTTAGAAATTAATAGTGAATTAAAAGTATCTAAAATATGATCTCTAACGAGAACCTAAGAAATGTGTATGAAATGATTACGTAAGTTATTAGCGTAACCAGCTATTTCTCATGGAAACTTGTGATTTGAGTAGTTAGTCGTTTGGATCATCAGATCTCCTTGGACATGACCACCTTTGCTATTCTAGGAATACTTCTTGATTCAGAACGGAGGAAGTCTGATGCCAGCTCAGTCATGTCTCCCCTGAGGATCTCCTTGATTCAGGATATGAGGTCAGTCTGGGCCACCAAAATCCAGTTTTAAGTTGTTGCTTTGGTGTCCAATTTACCTAATCAGATCTCAGTGGCTTTTATAGAATCACGGCTACCAGGAAGCCCTCCTTACTCTTTTCCTGCCTCTTGATGCATTTGTCAAGTTGTGTGAACAGCTGGATTTCGTGGCGTTTTTGGAGAACTATGCCGGGTGAAGGAGCAGAGGAGAGTATCTCAAGGCTCCAGGGCTCAGAGCTAGCCTCATTTTTTAGGGTTTTATCCTCCAAATTGAGGTGAATTTGTCTGGTAAAGCCACACTGAAGCCCAGAATTTGGAGAAAAAGAGAGATGGACTCTCATGGAGTGGCATAGGGCTTCGTCTAGGCCTCAGTGGTTTTGCAGGTGTGGCAGTGAGCTTATCTTCCATCTATTCTTCCCTTTCCTGGTTTGGTTTTCTTTTAGGCATATCCAGAACATTGGGGAAATCAAGACTGATGTGGGGAAGGCCAGAGCATGGGTGCGACTGTCCATGGAGAAAAAGCTACTTTCCAGACACCTGAAGCAGCTCCTCTCAGAGCATGAACTCACCAAGTAAGGCACTCTACTTGGAGTAGGACTGGGAGGGCAGATTAGAAACCCCTACATGGGAGCTGGGGAGATGGCTCAGAGGAGTAAGTGCTTCTGTGGCAAGCGCAAGGGGGCCTGAGTTAATCCCCAGTTCTGCCAAAAAAAAAAAAAAAAAAGAAACCCCTATATGGGGAAGCAGAGTGCTCAGATTGCTGCATTCTGTGCAACTCAGATTGCAAAAGGTTTGTGGCATTTCTTCTCCCTCTAGCTAGAAAATACTTTCTTGCTAATCTGTATCCCTAAATCTAGCTTCCTTTCAGAGGCAACAAAGGCAGGCATGGTTATACATGCCTGTAACTCCAGCAGTATGGGAGGCTGAGGGAGGAAGGTCACAGTTGAGGTGAGCCTGGTGGTTTAGCAAAATGATAAAGGCTAAGGATTGTAGCTCAGTGTGAAGGCCATGGTTTCAATTTTCGATGCTACCAGAAACAAACATACAGGGGCTGGGAGACGGCTCAGTGGAGTAAGTGCTTCCCTGGCAAGTACAAGGGCCTGAGTTCAATCCCCGATTCCACGCACACACAAAAAAGTAAACAAACAAAAACAGTAATAAGAAATGATGGAGTCCTTCATTCGTCTATTTCTTTCCTGCCCTAAAGAATAAAGCTTGGAGAATTAAAAGGAAACTTCTGAGTTATTCCCTTATTTCTTTTGCTCTTTCCTGAACCCATGGTTACCCAAGGCAACCAATTCCTTGGCCTTCTTCTCTGGCCCCTCCCTGTGTCTCCTTAGAACTTAGAGGGCTTTTAGATAGCAGTTGTAGGCCCTCTCCCTCTGAGCCTACCTGGAAAGAGGGAAGGAGACCAAGGCCTTCACACTCTCAGGAGATACTAAACTTATGGTTCTTTTAGTTTTTTCATCTTCTGCATTCTGTCCATCCCCTCATACTAGACGAAGAAGGGAAAGGAAAGTTTCTTTTTTCTTGCTGTCTTTTCAGTTATAATATTTTGGCTCTTTCTTTGTTGGTAGGCTATTGGGCCTTTTTTTTTTTTTTTTATTTCTTTAAGCATCCTTTCAAAGGTATTGTTTAGTATGTGGCTTCCCAATGGATGATTAAGCAGAGGAATGGACTTTGGAGGGAATTTTGTATAAGCTAGTTGATCTCAAGATCTGATTTTATGCAAAGTAAAATAAAATATTTGGACTGTTCATTATGTATGTAAACCACAGCCATAAACCAGGTTTAAAATGTTGATAAAAATTAGAGAGCTCACTTGAGAAGTTAGGAAATAGCAATTCTGATAGTGGCTTAATTTGTCTCACTAAAGTGACAAAATTTTGAAATAAAATCTAAAGATTGGGAGGACAACTGAAAGAGAACAAGTGAATATGTAAGCCCAGATTTGAAAGGGGAACATTTGTATACCAGATTCTAGAGGACCTCAGTGTCTGCTGAGAAAATGTCTCATGTGCAGACATCAGGGTCTGACAGGATGAGCCATTCCCATGGACCCTTGTGAATGTCACCTGTCAGGAGAGGCTTAGTCGGCAGGTGGACAGACTGAGAGGCAGGTAGAAGGGGTTAACACATGAACTTTCTGAAGGCCAGGGCCTGGGTTGGCCTAGGGCATATGAATTTAAGGTCTCCGCAACAGCAAATGAAGCACAGACCTTGGTGAGGAAGCTGGGCTTGGTTTTTTAAAATTGTAGCCCTGTTGGTAAAGACAAGCTGTTTACTCAAATACACAGTTTTTTCTCATTTATCTGACCCCTGTGACCCCTGTGCTACTCCAGTGAGTTGGAAATGAGTGTTTTGCTTCCACAGATTGCTGTTTGAGTGAGGTACAGTATAGGAAAGAGCAAGGGGACTCCTTCAAGTATTACTTTGTTTCATGTTGCTATAGAGTGCTGAGTCCTTTATAAAGAAAAGAAGTTTCTTTAGCTCACAGTTTGGGATGCTGGAAGTACAGGATCAGGAGGCTCCATCTGTTTGGCCTCTTGTGAGGGCTTCCTTGGTTGTATCACGGCACAGTGGAGAACTGCCAAAGAAAACAGCCGCAGGCAGTAGGCACACGGTCAGTGTGTGAAGTAGCCTTCATAACAACCTGCTCTTATGAGAACTTACTCCATGAGACAAGCGTTAATCTGGGGCTGATGCCCTGTGACCTAATGACCATTCAATTAGGCCTTAGTTCTTAAAGATTCTGTCATCTCAGCATTGCCGCATTGAGGACCAGGCTCCCAGCATCTGAATCTTTAGGGGACACATCAAATCATAACATCCATTGTTCTGTATCCTCTCATCTTTCTCCCCAGTTCGCCTAGACCCCAGCCCTATCATACTATTCACTCTTTTCAGGATGTCTTCAGCCCCTGTACTTCTGTATGACCCTAGTCCCCAGCCTCTCCCGTCCTGGTCAACTCCTTGGGGTCCAGTTAGTTTTCATTGCCAACTTTTTCTTAGCTTTCCCAGCACTGTGGTCTATTACTCCTCTAGCTATGCATAACATTCATTATAGTATTGTTTTACCACTGATAGCCATGACTATCATTTTGCTTATTAAAATGTGATTTTATTGAGGGCATGAACTTTGTACCTTAAGCAGATTGCCTAGTCCTTAGTATTCAGCCACTGCACATAAAATATATGCGTGGCTATACAGATAAGAGGTGAATAGCCTTTGGAGAATATACTTTGATAGAATGTTCTGGAGTCTTCAGGACTTCCAACTACCTCCTAAGACTGCAGATGGGAGATGGAGTAAGGGTAAGAGGGCCAGATTTTCCTGAAACTCATACAACTGCATATTCTAAAGGAACAAATGAGGTAGCTCCTGTATTGGGAGCCCGAACTCTTTTTTTTTTCCTTGACCTTTCTAAAGTGACTAATACATGTGGTGTCTCCTTTATCTGAAATTGACATTGTAAGGCTGCCATGATCTGTTTCCATCCTTTTCTTTTTGTTCCCTTATTTTGGAATGTTGGCTTTTACAGCCCTCCACATTCTACATGCCTCATGCCTTTTCTTTGTTGCCTTCCGCTTCCTCCTGTAATCTCACCCATTCTCATGACTCTTGTCACCTCTTAGCAGGTGACTCCCACTTCCAAAGCTTCCAGCTCTGATGATTTTTCTGAACTTCAGTCCTGCATTTATTTCCACTTAGATATCTTAGCTGTAGCTTAAGGAACAAAAGGAAGTCCATAGTATGCTGGTCATAACTGCTCCTCTCCAGTTTTGTTAGGGTCATCAGTATTCTCTCTAGACACCCTTCCTCCACTCCTTATCTCCACAGCAAATGTGGAGTCAGTTGACTTCTTGCTTGTTTTAATTCTCATATACACTTTCAGTCCTTAGTTTCTGCCTCACATGGTCCTTCATTTTATCCCCTGCATTGTTTTATTTAATTTAATTAATTTATTGGTAACTTCAGAATGCATTTTAATTCACGTGACCTGGTGAGCAGCACAGTCCAGTGGCACAGCACACGGCAGTGTGGTCGTGGTGGTCTCTGCAGTGGCACTGCAGGGTTCACTCCAAGCTCTGGCTGGCTGCTCCTCTCCAGGTCTCAAGAAGCGCTACCTTGTTTTATTCTTTATTCTCTTGTCACTTGTCACCTGCACTGATCATTTCCTGGAATGGCTCTTGGCTTCTTTTTTATTTCTAAGCAGGCCTTTCTCTTTATTTCCAGGTAGGGTAGATTTTAGAACCTGTTACTTGGGGGGCCTTGCCGGATAGCTCAATTGTTTAAAGCGCTGCTTAGGCAAACAAAGTCAGGTACACAGAACCATGGTTCGAGTCCCAGCTCTAGAAGCTGCACCAGACCCACCCATAAGGCTGCCTGAAGTAGCCCCCGCACATACAAAAAAATCCTTGTCAAATTAAAAATAGTAAATAAGTAAATAAAAGAACTTGTTACTTAACAGAGCAAATAGCAGTTTTTAGCCTAAAAACTTAGGGCCTTAACTTCATGGCTCACTGAATACTTCCCTGCACCCTCAGTTGTAACCAAACTGGTTTCCCCACTGTTCATTCATCCTGTACATCCCCAACCCAAATCTGTGCTATCCTTCAGGCTCCTTTTATTTTAAAACACCTTCTAGGACTATAAAAGCTTGTTTTTAAATTCCCAGAAAGGGCCTTTTCACTTGGCCCTTGTTACTGGTGCTCTTATGCTGTGGCACTCACCTACTTTGTTCACTTAGACTGCATTGAGGCCAGGTGCTTCCCTCTCCAACACCTGCACTTCGTAGGCCCTGGTTGGTCAATTACTTGTTGAAGGGAGCTGATAGCTTGTCAGGGTTCAGCCTCGCAGGCCTGACTCCTGGTTCTGTGGCTATGGTGACTGGGGTCTGTCTGGTAATCGGGGTAATTTTCTCTCTGTCTCTGTCTCTCTCTTCTTCTCTCTCTTCCCCTTTCTCTCTCTCTCTCTCTCTCTCTCTCTCTCTCTCTCTCTCTATCTCTATCTCGCTCGCTCTCTCTCTTATTTCTGTCACTTTTCTTTGTTCGGGGAAGATATCTAGGGAGAGGGGCTGCCCTTTGAAAGATGTGCAGTGGAGATGAAAGGAAAAAGCTTGAAAAGAGGGGAAGGACATGGTCTACCAGCTCTCTGTGACCTGTGACCTGTGACCTGGGTCAGAGCATAAGCGGAGCCTGCCTGTCGTTGCCTCAGAAACTCCTGGGCCTTTCATCCACATTCACAGCAGCTTTGGTGACTCATGGCTTTCAGGTCTGCTGAGGGTTTGAGAGCACGCCTGGTAATGAGTGGTGATTATGGACCCCTCGCCATTGCTGCTGACATTCTGTGTACACTGTGACAGCCTAATTGGAAGCTTCAGAGGACCTACACCACCCATGTTGGAATTTCACCAGAGTCCTCAGTTTAGATGCCCTCAGTGTAGAAGCAAGGAGGAGCAGCTTCTTCCTTGGAGCCCCTTTTTTCATTGATCTGTCAGCACTTTATGTTATAATAGTGCCATCCTTTGGCACAGGCAGCGTCTGATTTTTTTTTTTTTTGCTTCTGCCCAGGTGTCACAACCACTGTTGGTACATGCATGGCTGTCCCAGTGGGCAGCTTGTATCTCTGGTGGTACAAATGGATCTAATCATTTTATTGGCCTTTTTATTAATAAAATAAAAAGCTACCTACTGGGACAATCATGCATGCAACACCAGTGGTTCAAGTTGCCAGCATGAGGCATGAATTAGGGCCCCATTGTAAACTTATTAAGCTGCTGTCTCTCCTAGAGTAACTATGAGGAACTTGAGACTTGACATCTTGTGCTTCTCTTAATGCTCTGCTCTGAGAACCGGGTGGGTGAAGCTTCTTTCCCTCCTTTTGGCTGGAGACTGACATATTGCCTCCTCTCCTACAGGAAGTTGTACAAGCGCTATGCCTTCCTGCGCTGCGATGACGAGAAGGAGCAGTTCCTCTATCACTTGTTGTCTTTTAATGCTGTTGATTACTTCTGCTTCACCAATGTCTTCACAACGATCTGTGAGTACCTGTGTGCTCCCCGTTGGCCTGCTCAGGGCCCCGTGAAACTGCCCTAGACTCCTTCACTGTCCCTTTTTTATTTTTTTAAACACATTCCCACTGTCTTGTACCATAAGAGGTATATGCAGACTGTCCCATCAAGTGGCTTGTACCACCCGATGGGACTGTCCCATACAGTCTGTTGGGTCAATTGTGCATGCACTGGTAGTTCGGAGCCATCTGGCCATGAGACATACGAATGACAGCCCATCATGAATATGTTAAGGAAAATGCCTTGCACTTTCTGTCTGCCTTTTGCTTTGGGAAGAAGCAAGGAGGAGCAGCTCCTTCCTTGGAGCTATATGCATATTTTCCGGGAAACTTCTTGGTGTTATCTGATTGGAGAAGCACAAGCCTTTTGGCCATCATGTGGTCAGTGCTGTCCTGGGCATTGTGCTGGGAGCCCAGATGAGGAAGTGGGGCAGGGTAGGGAGGGCAGGGCACCTCTTTGCCTATGTGTCTGTAGAGTCTCTCTTCTGGCCCAAGAGGTCCTTTGGCATAAATTTTGGAACAGGCCTAAGGGAAAATGAACTCCAGGGTGGCAGTAGATTTGAGTCCAGACTGTCCCTCTCCTGACTCATGATGTATGTGTGAGCAGCATCTGCCTCTGCAGTGGGCCTCAGTCACTCTATTTGGGGAGTGAGAAGGAGGTTTCAGTGTGGTCCCAGGCTCTTTGAGACTCTTCGTCCTCTAATGCCAGGATTCTTTAGTGAGTGGTAGTTTCTCGGCCAGCCATTCTTTTGCCTCAACTGCATGCTCTTGTTTTCATTTAACACCTGTCTTTCCTCTCAAAGACCAGGGATGTGGCTTAGTAGAAATAGTGTCACACTGGAATTTAGAATACCTAGGCATAATGTTTCCCTCTCTGTGCTATGCACAGGGGTGCAATGTCTGTGTGGCCTCTCCAGTGATTGTTAAAGGTGTTATTAGGGTGCATAAGATGAGAGATTGACAGGTACTCTGAAACACAGGTCAGTATGATGTTAGGAGTTGGTGATACTGTTTTTTAAAAAGCTCACTTAGTTCTAACCCATAGATGGGCTTAAACTTTTGATGTTTGGGCATTGACCCTTGGGGAAATGAGGTTGGATGGGGGATTGGCTAGCACTCTAGACCATCCAGGGCTGGGTCTGCTGGAGCCGGCCCAGTAGGAGCTGCAGTCATGCCAGTCTGCTCAGCAGTCCCAGAACCTCAGGAACAGGAGGGGGTCCTCATTCCCCACAATGCCTTTTGTGGCTTTCCTCAAACAGTGATACCATACCACATTCTCATCGTACCAAGCAAGAAGCTGGGGGGCTCCATGTTCACGGCCAACCCATGGATCTGTATCGCAGGAGAGCTGGGTGAAACACAGGTCCTGCAGATTCCCAGGAACGTGCTAGAGATGACCTTTGAGGTGCGTATTGTCTGGGGTCCACAACACCCACCTCTGTGGGTATCTAAGTTGCAACAGTTGCTTTGGGGAGTTTTCTGCAGGGATTTATGGAGGCCTTGCTCTGCACAGTGTTATGTCTCAGAGTGCTGACTTGTCCTGAGATGATCTGAGGCTGGAGCCAAGGGTTAACCTCGAGGAAGGGGAGCCTTTCTTTCCCACCCAGTCTCTGGTTGGAAAGCATTTATTTGTCTAGGTTCACATACCTCCCTGTGCTCAGTATATTGAGAAATCCCAGAGTTCCTTGAGACTGCTAGACCCAGAGCCTCCTGTGCCAGGGCATACCATATTCTTCTGAGTAGCAGATCTTCTTTCTCAACTGTACCCTGCTTAGGAATAGTGCACCACACCAGGCAGCAGATGCTGAGAGTCCAGGGAGGCAGCTAGTCAAAGGATTGCCACTCTTTTGTTTTCCTGACCTGCTCTGACCTCTATTTTCTCTCACAGTGCCAGAATTTGGGGAAGCTCACTACTGTCCAGATTGGCCATGACAACTCTGGGCTGTATGCCAAATGGCTTGTGGAGTATGTGATGGTCAGAAATGAGATCACAGGACATACCTATAAGTAAGTGTTTCCTCCCTGTGCCTGGCAGTGGTGGAGCAAGATGTACCACCAGGCAGCTATCTTTGAGGTTTGTGGATATGCATTCTCCAGGAACCTCTTTGATAGGCTGAGGCAACATCCTGTTGGCTCTCTTCATGCACTAGAAAAGAAACAGAAGAAGAGTTCCAAAGTGAAGATGTGTGGTATTGCTGTGCTCAGGTCTCAGACCGCCCATGCCATTCAGGTGGCTTCTCTGATGATACATGGTGGCATGAACAGGACCTCAAAGGAGTCATAGCCTTTCCCTAGGGATGAGCTTTGTTAATCGCTCTTGTTGAGCAGCAGAGGTGGAAAGACACTGGAGGACCTGGAAACTGATGGGCCTTTGCCTGTCTTTAGGTTCCCGTGTGGCCGGTGGCTGGGGAAGGGCATGGATGATGGAAGCCTGGAGCGGGTCCTAGTTGGGGAGCTGCTCATATCCCTGCCCGAGGTGGATGAGAGGCCATGTCGGACCCCACCACTGCAGCAGTCCCCCAGCGTCATCCGGAGGCTGGTCACCATCTCGCCCAACAACAAGCCCAGTAAGTGGGGTCAGGGGAGGGTCTCTTATGCCACTCAGCCTAGGAATGGACAGATCTCCAAAGCACTTAGCCGGACTGTGCAACTGCCTGCGAAACTACCTCTGCTGATAGACCTCCCAGAGAGATTTGGCTCCTCCTCGCAGGCCAGTAATAGTATGTGCACTCTCAGAGGCTTGGAAGGAGAGGGGAAAGCTCATGTGACTCAGGCTGGCTGCTTTTTAATACTTTCACATGATCTTGTAGAAGGGTCTACTTTGTTCTCATCCTTATTTATAGGCTTTAAAGTCAGTCTTGGCTATTTGTTGTCAGAAATTCCAGGGTAAAATGAAAAGTACCTTTTACTGACATTTCTTAGAACTTAGAGCTAAAGTATTAACTTTAACTTTCCCTCCAGTGTTTTGGGAAGGGCTATTTCAACAAAGTTGGGTGGGTAAAATTCTTTGTTTCCTGGGGTGAAGCTACCATATGTCCTTCTTGTGTCCTTATTTCCTACTCAGTCAGCTAAGCACTCAGATTGATGAGAGTGTTCTGCTTGATTTTTATTAGAGCTGAACACTGGGCAGATCCAGGAGTCCATCGGGGAGGCAGTCAATGGCATTGTGAAGCACTTCCATAAGCCCGAGAAAGAGGTGAGCCTTTCCACCCTTTAGCCCAAGGCCTCAAGCTGAGTAAAATGGAGTCATGTAGATTTTGCACTTTTCTTCCTGAGCTCCCCAGGTTTGTGTGCTGTGCACAGTCCAGAGTCTAGTAGAAAGTGTGCCTCAGTGAGAAGGGTGGAGCCAATTCTGTCCTCCCTTGCCCTGGTTCTGTCTTCTTCCACGCTGATAACAGTGCACTCTATGGGGTGAAGTCCCCAGTAAACATGCTGATTCCTACCTGATCAGCCATGCTGGCTTTGATTTTTCCTGGTCAGGAGTCTCCTTGTGTGTGACCCAGATCCATCATCTGTTCCTTACCCATTCCCTTGCAGCTGTTTACTGAGAACTGCTCTGAGCCAGAGTACATTATGCCAAGAACTGGGGAATAGATTGATCCCTGCAGGCTTTTGCCAACTCTGCGCTGTGGATTTGAGGATGTGGTGCTGGGAGGTGGCATAGCTGAGACCACCCTGTTACTCACCCCTGTTTCCTTACCTAGCGAGGCAGTCTGACGCTGTTGCTTTGTGGAGAGTGTGGGCTTGTCTCAGCACTGGAACAGGCTTTCCAGCATGGATTTAAGTCACCCCGGCTCTTCAAAAATGTTTTCATTTGGGATTTTCTGGGTGAGTTGGGTTAGGGTATGAAGGTAGGAAAAATGTGTGTCGGGGTTCCCAACATGGATGGTTGCTGACCCATGGGGTCTGGGCACAGAATCCGAATCAAGCAACTCAGATCTGCCGTTTGTTTGTTTTGGTTATACTTGCTGGGAATGACAGGAGCCCTCTTTCCCCACTTCAATGAAGCTTTAACCTCCCAAGAACTGGGTGGAGATTCTTTCTGCTCTTATCCAGCTTAATCCTGAGTCTCACTTTCTGTGTTGGGAGTAGTGGAGCCTGAGCACTATGTATGGTGTCCGCTCAGAATTTTTATGGGAGAAGCCACCTCCAGAGCTTTATTTTATCTTCAGACTAGGGAAAAGACCAATTTATATTATAGGCTGCATAAATAAAATTTAAAAATAAGGCTCATTTTGAAATATGATTAGTGATGTTTGAACGTTCGTGTTATTTTTTGAAGTTGTCTGCATGGACTTGAAAAGATTAGCAGGATAAACAGGTGGGCTTTAAGAGCCTTTGTCACTGGCAGGCTTTTCTGTTTTTCACAGAAAAAGCACAAACCTATTATGAGACATTGGAGCAGAATGAGGTAGTCCCTGAAGAAAACTGGCATACAAGAGCTCGGGACTTCTGCCGATTTGTCACTGCAATCAACAGCACCCCTCGGAGCATCGGCAAGGACGGCAAGTTTCAGATGCTGGTGTGCTTGGGAGCCAGGTACCACAGCCCCAGGGCCCAGGGTACACGACAGCCAGGCTTAGAGGTGGTACCACAGTTGAGTGTCATGGAGGGTAGTGGTAGATAGTGTTCAGGGACTCTGGGCAGAGGATGCCTTGAATGACTTTTTTTTTTTTTTGTAATGGTGATCAAACTCAGGACCTTGCACTTCCCAGGCAAGCACTTATGTCACTGAGCTATCTCCCTGGCCCCTGAATGGCTTCTTAGAGGCTGTTAATTTCTGTTTATGCCCCCTTTATATACGGGAATCTGTTGGGGGAACAGCAGGTGTAATAGGCAGAAGTGGGGCCATGTTTTCATAGGAAGATTCAAACTCACTCCAACTGGGGAAATTGGAAGCAGAACACATACATATTTATTTCTTTGGTAAACATTTGAATGTGTCAGACCTACGGAAAATGGTAGGCGGAGGACTGAATAAAACATGTCCCTGCCATTTAGAAGTTTACTTGTTCTAATTTTGAAAAGTGGCCATAAGGTTTGTTGAAAATGCAGAAGAAAAAGATCAGAGAAGGCTTCAGAGAGCTGACTTGGAGATGAGCCTTTCATGAGGGAGAACTGTTAGAATGCGGGAAAGGCTGTGACAGGCAACACAGTTGGAAGCTAGGGCTCCTGAGGACCAGAGACGGTCCATACATAGTAAGACAGCATTGTCAAGGGACTGAAGTGATATGAATTTGCCACAGATGCTGTGCAATGAGAATGACTGTGAGGGACTATTTGTCTGTGTCAGGTGGGAGAGCGTTAAACCAAAATAAACTTAAGGCAGTAGCTTATTCAGGTCATATAAAGGAAAAGGGTGGCATAAGGTTAAAGCAGACTAATCTAGGCACCATTCAGGAGGCTGAAGCATGACGCCTTGCGCTCAGGAACTTGTGGACAGCCTAGGCAACATAATAAGACTGTGGGTCAAACAGACAAACAGAGACCACACAGACTCCAGAGTCAGATTTGCCAGTTCACATCTTAGGTGTGATCTTTGACAAGCTACTTAATCTCTGTAACTGCTTTTCTTCATCTGTGGAGAGAGACGTACCCACCTCGTAGCCTAGGGCTGTCATGACGGCTAACTCCCATACCTGCCAGCTTATGTGAAGTACTGTGGTTTGCCCAAGATGGGTAGATGAAGGAGTAGTGCTCACTGCAGCCTGGGTGAGCTTGGGTTGGCGTCCAGGCCTGGGCAGCTGCCAGTGCGAGCCAACCTTGGTAGGAGGGGAAGGGGGTCTGTGGAGCTGGCAGCACCTTCAGATTCAGACTTAGTTCAAGTCTCCCCCCTGACCTTGTGTCATCTCTCTCCCTTTTCCCCCACCTCTCTCACTGCCTCTGGCCCCTGCTGTCTGTCAGGGATCACCTGTTGCACCACTGGATCGCCCTGCTGGCTGATTGCCCCATCACTGCACACATGTATGAGGATGTGGCGCTCATCAAAGACCACACACTGGTCAACTCCTTGATCCGTGTCCTGCAGACGTTGCAGGAGTTCAACATCACACTAGAGACGTCCCTCGTCAAGGGCATTGATATCTGACCTCCCGCACCAGCCAGCAGCAAGAGCAGGAAAAATGCCTGCAGCTCTGCCCTTCTTCCCAAAGGGACCCAAGCAAGTTGTGCAGAAAATGGAATGGGGAGTTGTACACTCACTGTAAAAAGAAAACTAGAGGATTTTTGGAAGAAAATAATCTATTTTAGAGTTTATTTGCCGATTTGCTTTTTACACACTTTCATGTGAAAGAGTGATAGGGAGAGGGAGCGAGGTTGGTGCCGCTTATTTTGAAGCTGGCGCCTCCCTCGCATGGCCACACATGGGGTGCCATGGCCTCCTGGCCTGAGCCTGCTGGGGCGGCTGCGCTTCCTCGCCCGCCGTGTTCACAAGGCCATTCCACATCGTTTTTAACTAATGTTTTCTATATTAACATTATTATGGAAACTTGGCTGTCACAAGCCACACACAGGTGTGCTAAGCAGGAAGCCCCGTGCTCCGACCAAGGGATTTTCAGTAGTGCCTCTAAGCAAGCCCTGAGCAGTCAGCCCCATGTCATGTTTTTGGGCTTTTTGTTTTGGTTTTCCTGGTCAGTATTATTTGGGAAGAAGACATGCTGAGATGTGTCACATGCTGTCACCGTGCAGAGAGGCACGTTTCCTCTTGGCACACAGTTGCACAGAAGTAAACATAAGCATGTTTTAACAGCTTTTCTTTTCTTACACTATTTATTTAACCCTCTGTTGTGTGTTTTTAAGTATTTCTTTTTCTTTTTCTTTTTTTTTTTTTCTTGTTTTAAAGAAAGGAAAAGCTTGTCACAATCTAACTGGCTATGTTATTACTGTTAAATTTATGTTGTTTTGCAACTTAGAAACCAGCTACCATATGGTCCACTTAATAAACACCTGAAACAAAATTTACTGTATGTGTCTCTGAGTTTATGGTGGGTGATCAGTTGGTGGCAGAGGCTGGGCTGTGCATCACCCCTCCCACCAGCTGGACCTCAGTGGGCTGTGGCTGCCTATGGTCTCCTCGGCTTTTTCTCCTGCAGAGTCTGAGCCCTCAGAGATGGTCAGTGGGTGTTTGAGAGGGATGCACTTCAGGGTTATGTCTCCACTCCACAGAGGAGCCTGTGGAGCAGAGGGGAAGACCAAGCCAGGATTACAAGGATTGTCCCTGGGCTGAGACAGGGTGGGCCACTTCTTAACAGAGTAAGGAAGGTAGCCTATGGAAATGTAGGACACAGAGGACCCTGTCTTCTCAGAGAGAAAGAAAACCCACTCTTTTGGGAGAATGGTTTGCTTTCCCAGGGAGGGCAAGTGGAGTTTATATTGTAGTCTTCTCAAATGCTGGGACAGTCCGTCATTACATTGTGGTCCTATAAAATTCTTTGGATGCTGGCACTTCCTCTCTGCCCGCTTCGTGCTGGGCCTGTGCCCTAGACTATGAATCCCAATAGGGCTGATAGGGCTGAGGGAACCTCTTGTCCCAGTCATCTCCATGCCTGGTGAGTGTTGAGTCTTCTGAAGGCTTTTGGAAAGCATGAAGAAGGGAGGCAAGGAGAGATGCAGTGCAGAATCCTGCCAGCAGGGGCCGCAAACAGGCCGAACTGCACCCAGCCCCTGAAGGCCACCGAGTCTTCAGTTCTTTTGAAGGTAGCAAAGGAAGGGGAGGATAGGCTGTGTCTCTGGAGCAGGAAGAAAGGATTTCTGGCCGAGAAAGAAGGGAGCATGATACACAGCTGTCTGTGTGCTTATTGCCCAGACTTACCTTCAGGTAGAGTTTTACAGTATTCCTCTCCCTTTCTCTTATGATGTAAGACAAATGTAGATTATCCTGGGTGTGTAAGTAATAGAAATAGAGGCTTAGAGAAGTTCAGTTGCTTGCCTAAGGCCACACAACTCTAAATGTTTTGCAGCTATTTTCAGAGAGAGATCCTAACCACTTAGAATGACTGACTGGTTCCATCAATCACTTTTTATTCCTTTAGTCTGTTCTATTTTCCTTGCTAATACGTGCAAATATTTCAGTGTTTATTCTAAAAGCAACTCTTAGAAAAGTGAGGCTTCACCCTCTGTATTCATCAAATAGTATCTGACACATGATAGGTACCCTGTGTTTAGAGTCATAGATAAATTTGTTGACAGTAGTTAAGAGTACAGACTATTAGAGCTGAATTTAAGTCATATCTTTGTGCTGTCATGACCTAGGCCAAGCTACGTAGCTTTCCTGAACATGTGCACACTTGTCCACACAATGCGTCAGTAATAGTGCCTGCACCCCTGGGATATTGTGAGGATGAAGTTGTCTAGAACACAAGCGCTCGTACAAGTGCTTGATAATGTTCGTCATTACCCAGTTGCGCCACTCTATCTTGATTCCTGGCATAGAGATAGCTGAGCCCCAGACAGGAAAATGCTGTTGGGAGTATGATGCCAAGAGGTACTGACCATGCCGAGTTCCGAGAGTCTGGAGGGCTGTTGGGAGTGGGCATAAGGTGCTAAGAGGCTAGCGTGCACGAAAGGCCTGGAGGTGTGAAAGTGCTTGGGGCATGAGGCTCAGGAACCCAGAGTCCTGTCCAGGCACCCTCTCTACAAAGTGGAAGACAAAGACCTGACGGGCTGAAGTGTGAGGAAGTGTGAATTGACTGGATCATCAATACAGAGCCATGATGCCAGGGTGTGGCTCTCTCGTGTGTGACTACTGCTGCAGCTCTCCTTGTCTGACAGAAATGGAAGCCATGACCTGAACACAGCTGCTGGTCTGGACAGCCAGGAGATGAGGTGAGGGTGTGTCACATAGCAATAGCAATGTATCTTAGAGTGGCCAAGGGAGTTGCTGATGACCGTGCTCATAATCAGTGGGTCTGGTTACCAGCTCTTGACTGACTCCATGTTCGAGGGGAACAAGGCAGCACAACCCTCCTCCTGTGTCTTGGTACCTGAGGCAGTGTTCAAGCCAGTCTCTGCACACCTTCCCGTGGGAGATGTGTCTCTCCTGTGCAGCTGATGATTCTGTAATGGACACGCCACGTCCCGCATTTTGTTTTAGGGCGTGGGTAGCCTGGGAGCGTGGCTGAGAAGATGGCTGTGGGCCTGTCTTACACACCTGATGCTCCTACTTGCTGGACAGCTGTGAATGTCTCCCTTCCTACTAAGCTTTGTTTTATAATCTCCTGCAAATCCCTCCTGGAATGCTGTGATAATGTAGCTCAGTATTTCAAGGATATTCGAGTCCATTGCATTCCCTGTGGGGCTGCCAGGCACCCCCAGCATCTTAGGGTAAATCAGGCACATTTCATCCACCCAACAAGCGGTGCCATCTGTCAGCCTCTGCACCTGTGCTGATTCTCTGCTTTCCACCCTTGACATTTCAGGAACTGGCAAGTAAACAAGCAGGTGAGCTCAGTGGATTTGTATAAACCACACACCCTTGTAATCACCCCCAGGTGAAGAATAGAACCCTCCAGGCCCATTCTACATGCTAACCCCAGTTGCCTCGCTCGCGACTTCTCGGGTCAAGTAGTCATTTCCTTGACTACTTTCTTTTTCATTCTTAATGCCCAACTGTACACTCTTGTTCTCCTTTAAAGTTTTCCAATGCTGTTTTAAGTTTCTTAGTATTTTTTTTTCAATGCTGGGAATCAAACTCAGGACCAAGCAAGTTCTTAGGCTGGTGAGCTATCTCCCCACCCCAAGTCTCTAAAGGGCCTACTCTACTCTTGTCTTTTCCTTATAATTTGTTGGAGAACCTGGGCCAGTGATGGGTGTATGGCACTCATGCCACTGTGGGTTGTTTGTATCACTGAAAGCTCTAAAAGGTTCACTATCACTGCCCAGGCATTTAATCTGAGGAGTTCTCAGCTTGCATTTTGCTAATTTCTTGGTTGTGGTATAGATCAGTGTACTTCTGTATCTTCTGCATTTTCTGCAAGTCAGCAGCTAGATCCAGAGATTTAATTTGCTACAAGTTCATTAGCTATGATGGCAGACACCTCTAATCCCAGCACTCTGGGAGGCTGAAACAGAAGAATCAAAGGTTAAACCCAGATTGGGCAGTTTAGCAGGACCCTGTCTCAGAAATGAACATTTTAAAAATGAACAAAGAGTTGAGGATATAGCTCAGTGCCCCAGACCTTGGGTTCATACTCTAGTCTGAAAAACTAAAACATAAAAAAACCTTAAGTTTGATTGCTTTGATGATCCAGGGTGGTAGGCTCAAATAATGTTTGGAAGCAACTAATGTTTGGTCACTACATTTTATTACATTACCAGCCATGAATTTTCAATGCCTATATCCAACAAATGCAGGTAACTTGAGGTTGCTATATAGGGATATTACAGTCTATTGTTTTATTTCAGTTTATTATACAGAATGTGGGTTTTTTGTTTTGCTTTGTTTTGTTTTGTCTTTGAGATAGGTCTCGCTGTGCAATTCAAGGTGGCTATGAACTCACTCTGTAGTTCAAGCAGGTGTTGGACTCTTGGCGATCTTCCTGCCTCAGCCTTCTGGGTGCTGGAATTACAAGCGCGTGCCACCATGCCCAGCTACATGGAATGGTTTTATAAGGAGACATTTCCTTCTCTGCTGTTGATTTCCCTATAGAGTTTGTGTAGGAAAAATAGTACCTAGAAGACGCCAAACCTAATATTCTTACTGGCTTAAACCACATGTGGTTCAGAGCTCCCTGGCAGTGAGACGTGAATTACAGCCCTGCTGTGAACACAAGATTACACTTATTTTTCCTGTTATTTACCCAACTTTTTTAAAAATGAACTGGTTCCCTATCATCTTCAGAAGATGACTATTTAAAAATATTATGAACTCATGGATAATTGCACCCCATTGCAATTATTACCTTTATTGTTCTGTCTTTGACTATTGGGAGCCTCATGGATCAGTCGTGCCTTCCAGAAGCCCTGGTCTCTTTAAGTGAGAGATGGTCCTGCAAGGCATGCCTGGGCCCCAGAGACACTCCTGGGTGCAGGTAAGTCGTGTCTAAGCTTATTCAGTAGACAAAGCTTGTCTTTATCTAAGTGCGGCGTCTCTATTTTATACACAGACCTAGAAAAGGATAAAATTAATATGCATGTTTAGAGGCATTATTAGTAAGATCTCGAGATTATATGTTAAGCTGGACATGGTGGCACGTGCCTGCAACCCCAGGATTTTGGAGGCTGAGGCAGGAGTACCATTGACAGTTCAAAGCGAGGCCAGCCTGAAATGCACAGGGAGACCTTGTTTCAAAAAGCATGTGTTAGATCTGAGCATAAGTATGCAACACACGTACAGCCCATTGTGTAATAGTCAGATCTTTACGTTCAAGATCATAGGATTTGTATTTTGCTTTTTATATAGCATGTTTTTATCTTTTTTTTTCTACAATGAGAACTTTTTTTTTTGAAATCTTCTTTCTTAAGAATAGGAAAATTTATGAGAGAGAGAGGAGAGTGCACTCCTGAGACACTAGAGGGGTCCCAAATGTGTGGCCTGAGAGTGTGGTTTTCTGGGGCTCATAGGTCCTCTGATTAGCCACTTTATCCCACATAACCTAGCACTTTCAGAATCATGGTACTATATTCCACCACCTGGAATATTTCCCACCTGGGAAATGGTTAAATAAGTTTGTTTTGTTTTGTTTTATTTTGTTGGTTTTTTGGCATCCCCATCCTTACCCTACACTTTTAAAATGTTTATCCTCTGGATCTGACCAATCATTTATTGTTGCTGTCAGTTTGTTTTTTATTTCTGTGTTTTCAGAAGCAAAAGCCAAGGCAGACAACACCTGTGGAAGCTAATGGGGTGCAGCTAGAGTCTGCAGAGAGGCTTCAGGCCTGGCTCTATGAGAGGTCAGAGGGGAAAGAACACAGGGCAGGAACAATGTTGGGCAGCAGATCCGCTCTGGGAAATGTTTTAGTCCAGTAGGTGGGGAAAGATGCTAGGAGACGGTCCCAGATGGGCAGGCCCAGATGCACCAGCGCCCCATGGTGCCTGTCACTGTCTAGAAGCAGCCCAGCAGTTGCTGGAGAGGTAGCTAGAGGCTGCTGTCGCTGTGCTGGCCCCTGGCCCTATGATCCTCGATAGGTTCTTGGGGGAGAGATCACAGTGCTGTCTGCCCTTGCACAGCCTAGATCTTCATCAGCAGCTTCTGGTGGTTCAGCAGTTCCTCGTGTCATGGGCCCCACACTCACCTCCTTCATGTGAACTGGGTCCCTGGTTTCATACTGTGCTGGGTAGCTCTCCATACTGGCTGATCAAATACTTTGCAGGTTTCTGGGAACTGGTGCTAGAGGAGGATCTGTAGGGAGAAATGGAAAATTTATTCTAAGAAGTTGTTTCTATCCCCATGAGGATGAGCTGCTAGCCCTACCAGTCTAGAAGCTTAATACCACTGACTTGCTGCCAAATAGCTACCTGGTCCCCACGAGGAATAATGTCATGCTGGGCCTCAGTGCTGGTCTTCATTGCTGGCAGGGTGGACATGAAAGTCGGCTGTAGCTAGGTCAGCTTTGGTATATGCATGGCTTCTGTCTGTGCCACTGTGACCAGTGCCACGCACGTGCCTAGTCCAGGGTGGCCTATGATGGATGTTACTGAACCATTAATCCACTTGGCTGTTCAGTTCTTTCCTGTGGAAGATTGCTTTCTGCTGTGTTGTAAGAAACAAAAGTCTTCATGTTTTGAGCTTACTCCCGAATATCCATCCACTTTCCTCTACCCTAGGTCTCTTCAGCAGACTATTTCCTTCTGGGCTTCTGATGAACCAGCTGTCCTGGAGTGTGTACAGGCCCCCCTGCACACAATTCTCCTTGCATAGGAAGGTGGAACCCTAACAGCTTTGCTCTTTCCCTCACCACTGTCTCTCAAGGCAAACCCCGAGCACCCAGTGTCCCTTTTTGGCTTTCATCTGCATATGAAACTGATCCATTGGTGAACCTGGCTGGGTTACTATTTTCATCTTGACAGGTCTGATAGAACCCAGTTTGTGCCATTTTGGACATAATGTCATTTGGTGGTCAAGCATTTCATCTGAATGAGGGCCTAGTCATGTGCCAGGGGCTCTCTCAAAAGGTATCAGATTGTTTGCTGCAGATGGCGTGGCTTTGCTCCAGAACCCCAGGCACCTGCTTTGTGCTTCTTTCAGTGGGGCCTACAAAGAGGTCCACATTGCATCTTTACCCATCGCTGACACTTCCAACACCACAGAATGCTGGGTTATGGCATCCAAATGCCAGGCAGTTTGCCAGCTATGTGGTCTTCTTGTAGAGTCCTTTTCTGTTCCGGACCACACTCAATGCTGGTAGCTTCTGTGTTGCCAGAGAATTCCTAGGAATGGAATGTGCAGCCTCCAGAATCCAGAGGCTACTAGGGTCTGTGCTTGCTTCCTTCTTTGTGGTAGAATATGCAAGACACATCATTTGTCTTTCACCTTTTATTTTGTTTTCTTTTTTTGGTCCCGGGGACTGAACCCAGGTCCTACCACAATCTCAGTGCATATGCTAACACTGAGCTACCCCTCCAATCCTATCTTTTACTTTGAATGGGATATTCTGGCGCAGTCCCCACTGAATGCTTAAACTTTCTTTTTCTTAATGTATGTAGTCCACAGTCCACAGGGTCTCACTACACAGATTGGACTCCAGTGATCCTCCTGTTCTCAGCCTCCCGAGCACTGGGATTACAAGCATGAACCACCACACCCAGTCTCAATTGCCATTTCAGCATGCCCCAGGGACAGAGCTGGCACGGCATGTGGGGGATTGAACCCCAGTCCCTGCATCTGCCTAAGCAGGCACTTTAATCCACTGAGCTATCTGGCTGTCCTTAAACTTTCTTATGTGTTCTTTTTTATTCTATTGAATGAAAGGGCAGAAACATTCAGCTTTCATGTGGAACAGGCAACAGTGTTCACTTAGAGTTTTCCTCAACAGCTGTGCTGACACTCTTGTCTTCAGTCATTGTCTAAAGGATGTGGACCAGCTGGCCAGCCCGCAGAGCTTCACACAGGTCCATGACATGATTAAGTCACAGTAGTTGGGTGGCACAAGCCAAAGGTACATAGTTTATCAGAGCAGCTGCTCCAAAAGGTGGATTATAAACCTTGTGAAGATGTAGGAACCTGCTATTTTGGTGAAGTTCTGGGGTTCCTTGGCTGGATCTCATCTTTGCAGGGCCATGAAGATCATCAGAAAGACCACTTTTTTTTTTTTTTTCGTCACTACTCTTACAGCCCTGAGAAATCACAGAAAGCTTTCCTGAGGGTGAGTGACATGTTCAGATTTGCATTGTGAGGCACGGGTGTGAGCATCCCAGTAGACAGCCACAGCGGAGATGAGCGCAGCTTGGATTGAGGGTTGGGGGCAGAGCAGGAGAAGGGAATGGACTGCAGTGTTGCTTCAGAAACAAGACTGACAGGATGTGCTTTTGGACTAGCTTAGGGGAGGAAAGGAGTACTGTTGTTAAGGATGGCTCCTAGGCCCTCAGGGTACACAGCCTACACTTCAGTTCATGCTGCACACTTGTACTTCTAGCCAGCCTCATGTGTGAGGCCATGTGTATGCTTGAACTAACTCGCAGGCTCACACTCACCTGTGGGTATAGCTGTTTGAACTTTCTTCTCTCATACTATTTATTATAAGGGAGGGTGCTGCACTATGAGAAGCCTTGGAACTTGAAGTTCCTTCCTGCCTTTTTGCTGACCTGACATGAAGTCTGCAGTTTCCTTTGGGGTGAGGCAGGTCCTGAACACTTCTGCCCTGGCCTTCAGGCTAGGGTCACAGTGATCTCAACTTCCAAAAGGTTTATTATAAGATCTGACCTTTAACTCGAGCTGTACAACCTTGGAACTGCAGGATTAATCCCTTAGTGCTGGTTTCTACTGCTTGAATTTCTCAGCCAGTTCCCTCAGCTGCTCCTGATCCCCAGGCTTCACTGCACTTAACTGTGGGTTACTTCCCATCATGGTTCAAGCTCTTGGCCCCCAAGGATCTGCTCCAGTGATGGTAAGCAGGACATACCTTCCCCACTGCTCCAGGCAATTCTTATGCTCCACTTTCTCAAAATCCTGTATTCCTGAAAGTTGATACGACTGAGAACCCAACACACAGAACACACTGGGGACTGGCTTCCCAAGTGAAGAACCCTTTATCCTGGATTCCTGGGAATACTATAAAAGCTATTCTTCTTGGCTTTGTGTTTTTGCCTTTGTATTTCAATTTTGGGGCTTGGAGGGCACCGCTGGTGAGAACTGGAACTGTATGACTTCAACTCAACCCTGTAGTGTCTTGGAGTTCAGAGTTGCTTGTTTGTAGACGAGGTCTCACCATATAGTATCCAGGCTGATCTCACACTCAAGAAGCACTCCAGGCAGGTCTCAAATTCTCAATCTTCCCACCTCAGCCTTCCAAGTGCTAGGGTTACAAGGGTATGCCACCATGCCCAGCTTTCTCTATCTTGAGACCGCATGGATATATACAACTTTAGAACAAAAGGTGATATGAAAGTTGGATTAAGATTGGTGCTTGAGGGGCCGGGGATATGGCTCAGTGGAATAAGCGCTTCCCTGGCAAGCACAAGGGCCTGAGTTCAATCCCTGGTTCCGCAAAAAAAAAAAAAAAAAAAAAAAGATTGGTGCTTGATTTTGTGTGCAAAATGTCACTTTAGACGGAAATTGCAATTATAAGTGATTCTTTGGGGAAATTTTTTATTTAGTAATGTTGCTGCATATCAAAGCTGGCATTTGCCTCAGATACTAACACAGCCAAGTTTTTGTCTTAGACTGTTGGATCCACACACCAGGTAGTATGCCATCTCCTTTTATGTATAAGAAAACCACATTCCCACTGTTACTGTGAGCAGAAGATGAAAGGACCAAGCAAATAAGTGATTTTTTAAAAATAAGAGAAACTTAGGTAAGGAAATTAAAAGGCATCTAGAGTGGAAAGGAAAGAAATATAGCTCTATCTACAAGTCTGATCTGTGTAGTGAGACCCTGTAGACCCTATACTAAATACATTTAAATTTTTTAAAAAATATTAGAAATAACAAAAGAGCTCAGCAAGATTTCAGAATATAGGATCAATATTCAAAAATCATGTTATGCAGTAGTAATAAGCAAACTGAAAATTAAGAAAATTCCATTTATAAAATAGCATAGAAAAGAGTATAATACTTAGGAATCTTTAACGAAAATATAGAATATATGTCCTAAGAACCACAAGATATCGGACTGCAATAGGAGACCTCAGTAGCTGTCACGCTATGCTCATGGGTTAAGAAACTTAGCAGCAACATTATTAATTACTAGCTAAGACTCAGTGCAATCTCTACCATTAAAAATCTCACCTGCCTCTTTGCAGAAACTGATGGACTGATGAACTAAATTCATATGGAAATCCAAGGGACTTACAATAGCCAAGGCAAGTATGAGTAAGAAAAAAAATGGAAGACCCTTCCTTCTTTCAAAACCTACTACAGGAATCAAGACAGTGTAGTACTGGCATAGGATAGACATATAGATCAATCACCTAGAATTTAGCCCACAGATAAATCCTCACATGGGTGGCCAATTGAATTTTGGCAAGGGTACCAAGACAGATCAATGGAGGAAAGAAAAACCTTTTCCACAAAAGGCGCCAAGCATCATGTGTGTAGCTTCAGAAGAACTGATATCATATTTTACTCCATCAGCAAACCTAAGAAAATATTTTGGTCTTCAACAAATTGTCCTTTAGTCTCCCTCTATAAGTTAATAAATAATAATTTAGTAGGTGAGCTCTCTCCTCTAAAACAAACAAACAGCCGGGCGTGGTGGCGCATGCCTGTAATCCCAGCACTTGGGAGGCTGAGTCAGGAGGATTATTGTGAGTTCGAGACCAGCCTGAGGTACAAAAGTGAGTTTAAGGCCAGCCTGAACTGCATAGTGAGACCCTGTCTCAAAAAGACAAAATAAATAAATAAATGAATAAATAATAATAATAAAATAAAACAAACAAACAGTGCCAAAGGGCTGGCATGCTCACATATATAAAGAACTTATTCAGAATGGACTGAAGACCTAAAACAACAGCTATTGCTATAAAAATTTTGGAAGAAAACATAGGCATCAATCTTTGTGACCTTGAATTAAGCAATAGTTTCTTAACTAAGACATCCAAACCACAAGCCAAATAAAGGTTTGTGCTTTAGAGGATACTTGTTTCAGAAAGTGAAAAGACAATTCATAAAATACAAATTTATAATTTGTATATCTGACAGAGGACCAGAATCTAGTTATATTAAAAAAAAAAAAAACTCCTATGACTCAGAGGTAAAAAGATAAACAATCCAACTTAAAAATAGACCTATCTCTTATTTCTTCAAAGCAGATATGAAGCTGACCAATAAATATACGAGATATTGCTCAACTTTGTTAGTCACTATAGAAATGTAAACCAAAGTCACAATGGGATTCAGGTTGAGTATATTTTATCCAAAATGCTTGAAAGTAGAAAAGTGAGATTCCAGACTTTTTATTTTTGGAATAGTTACATAGACTTTACTGGGTTACCACCCCTAATTAACAAATCCAGAGTTCACAGTGCTCTCAGATCCAAAACTTCTTGAGTAGTAGGGGCACTGCACACTTTGGATGTCAGATTCCGATGTCTGGGGTGGGGACGCTCACCCTGTCCCACATTACATGCACTAGGCAAGCTGGAACCAAAACGCATCCCCTGGGCATGGCACCTCCCTGTAATCCAGCTACTGAGGAGGTGGGGGCAGGAAGACCCCTTGAGTCCAGGAGTGTGAGGCCAGCTCTGACAATGTGGTGAGACATGTATAAAAAACAAAGAAAAGAAGAAATACTTAGGGCTGGAGATGTAGCTTGGTGTTGGAACACGTGCTTAGGATGCATGAGCCCCTGAATTCAATCTCCAGTACCACTTATTTGAAAGAAAAAAGGGCCGGCGGTATAGCTCAGCAGACTAAGCGCTTGCTTAGGTAAGCCCAGCGGCCAGGGTTCGATCCCTGGTTCCGCATGTCGCGCTGGTCCCGCCTTCGGGTGCGCTGAGCCAGCAATGGAGTCCGGGCGTGGTGGTGCGCGCCTGTAATCCCAGCCCTAGGGAGGCAGGAAGCAGGAGGATCACTGTGAATGTGGGCTGCATAGTGAGACCCTGTCAAAAAAAAAAAAAAAAAAAAGATGTAAGTGTTGCCAAAGATGTAGACAATGCAAATCTGCATGCATTGCTAGTAGAAATGTGCATTAGTACCACTAGCTTTGCAGAGTAATCTGGCAGCTCCTCAAGACATTGCACGTAAGAGTAAGCATGTGACCCAGCAGTTCTACTCCTAGGTGTCTGTCCAAGGGAAATGGATATATGTTAACACAAAAAGTTGTGCATGAAAATTCACAGCAGGATAATTTTTAGTGGTCAATAGTCAATAGGTAGAAACAACCCAAATGTCCCATACTGTGGATGGATAAGCAGACTAAGAGGTACTCCTGTAATTGGATGTTATTTGGCCATACAAAGAGTTAAAGTACTGAAACTCTTGGCCAGATGCATGAACCTTAGTAAGCCTGCGAGCTGAGCATAGTGGCTCGGGAGGGTCCCTGCAAGTTCAAGGCTAGCCTGGTTAAATAAATAAAGTATACATACTACGGTTCCACTTGTGTGAAATGTCCAGGACAGGCAAATCTATGTGGGCAGAAAGTAGATTGGGAGTTGTGTAGATCTGAGGAGGACTGGGAGTGACAACAGGGGATATGGGTTTCTTTTTGAGGTGGTAAAATGTTCTAATGTCAACTGTGATTCCTAAAATTCATTTGGAAACAGAAGAGACCTAGAATAGCAAAGGTAATCCTGGGCCACAAAGCCAGGAGGCATCATAATCTCTGCCTTGAAATTTTACTACAAAGCTACTGTGATAAAATCAGCATGGTACTGGCAAAAAAAAAAAAAAAAAAAAAAAAAAGATCTGAGTATCAATGGAACAGATTAAAAGATGCAGATACAACTGCAGACATAATTGGTCATCTTATCTTTTTTTTTTTTTTTTTTTTTTTCTGAAACCGGGGATTGAACTCAGGCCCTTGTGCTTGCCAAGGAAGCACTTATTCCACTGAGCCATCTCCCCAGCCCCCATGGTCATCTTACCTTTGACAAAGGGATAAAACATGTTGACTGGAAGAAAGATAGTCTCCTTAATAAATGGTGCTAGAAAAACTGGCTTTCCACATGCTAAAGACTAAAAGAGGACTCACGTCTATCGCCATGCACTCAACTCCAGTCCAAATGGATCAAAGATTTAAATATTAAAAGAGAAACACTACATCTGCTGGAAGATAAAGTAGGTAGAAAGCTTGAAGACAGAGGGCTAGGCAGAGAGTTGAACAAAAACTAAACTTCATGGGAAATACTTCAAAGAATAACTGGAACCTCATCTTATTGAAGTTTTTGCACATCAAAAGAAATCACCTAAGCTGGGCGTGGTGGTGTATGCCTGTAATCCCAGCACTCAGGAGGCTGAGGCAGGAGGATTGTTGTGAGTTTGAGACCAGCCTGAGCTACAAAGTGAGCTTAAGGCCAGCCTGAACTGCATAGTGAGACCCTGTCTCAAAAACACACACACAAAAAAAAAAAAGAAAGAAAGAAAAGAAAAGAAATCACCGACAGAGCACAAAGAAAACCCACAGAGTAGAAAAAAGATTTAGGTGACAGTTCCTTAGGCAAGGAATTTCTATCTAGGACACACAAAGAATTGAAAGACATCAGGCACCCCCCTTTCAAAGACTCAATCCAAAAATAGTCATCTGAAATGAATATACACTTCTCAGGTGAAGAAATACAAATGACAAATAAATGCATGAAAAAAAGTCCAACATCGTTGTTCATTCAAGAAATGCAAATTAAAACAACACTGAGATTCCATCTCACTTGAGAAAGAATGGCTATCATCAAAAAATTAGCCAGTAACAAATTATGGCATGGTTGTGGGGAAAAAGGAACCCTTTTCCACTGCTGGTGAGAGTGTAGACTGATACAACCATTGTGGAAATCAGTGTGGAGATTCCTCAAAAAACTAAGAATAGAGGTCTCATTTGAACCAGCTATATCCCCCTTCTGGGCATTTTCCAAGAAGAATTAAAAACATCATATCATAGCAATATATGTACCTCATGTTTATGCAGCACGATTTGTCATAGCTAAATCTTGGAAACAAGCCAAATGCCCATCAACTGAGGAATGGATAAAAAAGATGTGGTATTTTTTATAATAGAGTACTACTCAACTATGAAGAAGGATAAACTCGAAGCTTTTATAGGTAAATGGATGTAACTAGAGACCATACTCACAAGTGAAATAAATCAAACTCACGTGTGTAAGAAATGGAAAAGGTAAATAAGATCCAAAATTTACAATAGATATTGTGAAAGGCCAAGAAACTGCTCAAAAAAAAAGAACAACTGGGATGTGTGAAAGGAGAGAAGGAAGGTAATTTCTTCTAGTTCATTGAAAGAAATGATTTGTGCTTACATTATTTGATCAATATTTCATGCTGTATTTTATAATCTGTATTTTATAGTCTGCGCCTATGCAGTGCCCATCTGGGTCATGGCAGTGCGCAGGGATCCCAAAACCCGCCGCGTGGGCCGGCCAAGAAGCTCAGCGGATTAAGGCACCTGCTTAGGCAGATGC